>JAODAG010000008.1:420755-437721 GCA_027574785.1 Orphnurgus asper | reverse complement strand
GTGTATCTGATTTGATGATTATCATCACTTGATACAGCATACGTCGTGTATCTGATTTGATGATTATCATCACTGGACACAGCAGACGCCGTTTATCTGATTTGATGATTATCATCACTTGATACAACAGACACCGTGTATCTGATTTGATGATTATCATCACTGGACACAGCAGACGCCGTGTATCTGATTTGATGATTATCATCACTTGATACAGCAGACGCCGTGAATCTGATTTGATGATTATCATCACTTGATACAGCATACGCCGTTTATCTGATTTGATGATTATCGTCACTGGATAATACCAGTAGTATGCCTACTATAGGCCGTGCTTGGTGTGCTAATACCGTAGTATGTCTGCTATACGCCGTGCTTGGTGTGCTAGTAGTATGCCTACTATAGGCCGTACATGGTGTGGTAGTAGTATGCCTACCGTACTATAGGCCATGTATGGTGTGCTAGTAGTATGCCTACTATAGGCCATGCATGGTGTGCTAGTAGTGTGCCTACTATAGGCCGTGCTTGGTGTGCTAATACCATAGTATGCCTACTGTAGGCCGTGCATGGTGTGCTAGTAGTATGCCTATTATAGACCATGTATGGTGTGCTAGTAGTATGCCTACTATAGGCCATGTGTGGCGTGCTAGTAGTATGCCTACTATAGGCCATGTGGTGTGCTAGTAGTATGCCTACTATAGGCCATGTGTGGTGTGCTAGTAGTATGCCTACTATAGGCCATGCATGGTGTGCTAGTAGTGTGCCTACTATAGGCCGTGCTTGGTGTGCTAATACCATAGTATGCCTACTGTAGGCCGTGCATGGTGTGCTAGTAGTATGCCTATTATAGACCATGTATGGTGTGCTAGTAGTATGCCTACTATAGGCCATATGTGGCGTGCTAGTAGTATGCCTACAATAGGCCATGTGTGGCGTGCTAGTAGTATGCCTACTATAGGCCATGTGTGGTGTGCTAGTAGTATGCCTACAATAGGCCATGTGTGGCGTGCTAGTAGTATGCCTACTATAGGCCATGTGTGGCGTGCTAGTCGTATGCCTACAATAGGCCAAGTGTGGTGTGCTTGTAGTATGCCTATAGGCCGTGCATGGTGTGCTGGTAGTATGCCTATAGGCCAGGTGTGGTGTGCTAGTAGTATGCCTACTATAGGCCATGTGTGGTGTGCTTGTAGTATGCCTACAATAGGCCGTGCATGGCGTGCTAGTAGTATGCCTACTATAGGCCATGTGTGGTGTACTAGTAGTATGCCTACAATACGCCGTGCATGGTGTACTAGTAGTATGCCTACTATAGGCCACGTGTGGTGTGCTAGTAGTATGCCTACTATAGGCCATGTGTGGTGTGCTAGTAGTATGCCTACTATAGGCCACGTGTGGTGTGCTAGTAGTATGCCTACTATAGGCCATGTGTTGTGTGCTAGTAGTATGCCTACAATATGCCGTGCATGGTGTGCTAGTAGTATGCCTACTATATGCCATGTGTGGTGTGCTAGTAGTATGCCTACAATAGGCCGTGCATGGTGTGCTAGTAGTATGCCTACAATAGGCCGTGCGTTGTGTGCTAGTAGTATGCCTACTATACGCCGTTCTTGGTGTGCTAGTAGTATGCCTATACTATAGGCCGTGCGTGGTGTACTAGTACCGACAGTAATCGCCTTATTCGACCAGGAATGCAATTGTGTATAAAGCTGATTACAATCAGGTACAACGCCTCCCGTCTTCTGCTACTGTTCGAGACGGTCAGAAGACCAGATTATACAATACAACTTATATTGCCAATCGTATTCTGCTTATTAAAAATTAAAAATTTCGACACCCAGGCTATTCACTATAAGGAGGTGGTAGTTCACATATTTCTGTTCAGTTGTTACATTATAATTATGTGAAAAGAAACACTTGAAGACGAAGAAGAAGTGAACTGGACCAACAATAGAACTGTCAATCAAGGAATGAAATCATTACTATGCAGGAATTTATTAACCAGCATGCAGGGACAATTAACATGAATGCAGGGATTATTAACCAGCATGCAGGGATTATTAACCAGCATGCAGGGCTGTATCGAGGTCCTGTACACAATATTCCAACGGTACTTTATTTTTTCTGCACGTGAGTTAAATTACGATGTTACTTTGAAAGAGTTATAAAACAACTTGATGAAGAAGTTATACTATTGTGGTTTAGATATGCTTGGTAGTGGTTTTGTTCATTTGCTCAGTCATTGTTACCTAAACGTCATTGAAGTAACAGTACCGTACCGTACCTAAGATACCTTATCAGTGGCGGTCTTAGTTCTACCGGCAGCTGAACTCCGATGAGCCAATATTACCAACCGTCTAAATGTGCCAGATGTTTGTTCAGTACTATAAATTATATTACACCACGCCCGACCTGCACGTTGATAAATCAGGGTGACGTGGTGTAAAGGAACAATTTATGCACCGTCATCTCTTGTTGGCTGTGTGCGGGCTATATGGTTAGGACCGGTCATCTCGTCACCTGCTGTGTGCGGGCTATATGGCTAGGACCGGGTCATCTCGTCCCCTGCTGTGTGCGGGCTATATGGTTAGGACCGGTCATCTCGTCCCCTGCTGTGTGCGGGCTATATGGTTAGGACCGGTCATCTCGTCCCCTGCTGTGTGCGGGCTAAATGGTTTGGACCGGTCATCTCGTCACCTGCTGTGTGCGGGCTATATGGCTAGGGCCGGTCATCTCGTCACCTGCTATGTGCTCTGACTCCGACATTCTTCGACGCAGATTGTCAGCCCCCTACCTCGTATTGACAGCGAGGCTGATGGTTTTGAGTTTTTCTCATCAGCCCCATTGTTAATACGGGGTAAAAGACGAATTTTATCTCATGAAATGTTTCCGTATCAGTTTTCTAACGTTACCCTGGAAGAAATAGGAATTTAGGCTCTTATGCATAGAATGACTAAAATATAGAGCGATCGAAAACTGATGCAGATATTGATTCCAATATTAAATATTGAATGGAACAACAATTGAATATTATACTGATATAGTAATTGAATTTTGTACTAATACAATATTGGAATGGAACACCTCTAGAATCAATTTGGTAGATTGAGCAAACATCTCTCTGAATTATTACCGATACCCGGTTTGATTAAGTGGATCTGCGCACTGTAGTTAATAATTATCTCGGACCCATCGTAAGATGGCTCAAAGTGGATAACTTTATCAATGTTTAACTCGCTGATCCGAATGAAAACTAGCTGCATTACTGATTAATATACCATGATTGTGAATTGAAGAAGTGTTCCTTTAACGTTGAAATTATGTATGACGGATACGCTGCAAGTAGGCTAATATCTTACACCCATACATTTTTATAAGAATCAACTAATAACCTTTCACCTATGACGTAATTGTTCACGCTGTCATTTGTAGTTTCATCATTGTAATGGATTAATTCGGAGCGACGGCGCCGAGCATATGCTGCCGCCGTTCTGTTTTCGTTTGAGAAGAAAGGAACATTTCAACATTTATACTTAGTACGGTATGGATATACCGTAGCAAAGACCAGACATTTTGTGGCCTTCTCTTATCAATTTTAACTCGGTGATTGCTCCTTTGACTCGCTCTTTACTCATTTGGCTCTTTTGCAGTTATGGACTAGAAGAAGGAGTGATATAAGGAATATATAATCATAGAGTTTTATACGACTTTAGGACACAATTCACGAACATGTTTATTAAATCAAAGTAATGCAGGAAATGTTCTTATAACCAACCATTTATATAACCAACCATAGATTATTAATGTCTATAGCAGCTTACTTGCCAACTAATGAAGAGTACAGTAGGCCTACGACCGCCAATGCAAATCTTGCTCGGATATAAATTTTCTGACAAAAACCTACATAAAACAACTATTCCATGGTGCGCCATTTGATGAGGTATTTGTAGGTATGGCATCTATTCCATTAATCATTATCTTGTCGCAATTATACATTCCCAATGCTACCCGCTACTCGCTGGGAGGTCATTACAGGTCGGGGGATTTGTAAAGATACTTCATAGTTACTTTGATTCACCTCAGGAGATAAATAAAAAAGTGAGTTACTATGATAAATTGTACTGGTAAATAACCTGACATGTGAATACTATGCATTCTTTAGGAAGTAAATAACCTGCCATGTGAATACTATACATTCTTTAGGAAGTAAATAACCTGCCATGTGAATACTATACATTCCTTAGGAGGTAAATAACCTGCCATGTGAATACAATACATTCTTTAGGAAGTAAATAACCTGACATGTGAATACTATACATTCTTTAGGAAGTAATAATCTGACAGGTTAATACTATACATTCTTTAGGAAGTAAATAACCTGCCATGTGAATACTATACATTCTTTAGGAAGTAATAACCTGCCATGTGAATACTATACATTCTTTAGGAGGTAAATAACCTGACATGTTAATACTATACATTCTTTAGGAGGTAAATAACCTGACATGTTAATACTATACATTCTTTAGGAGGTAAATAACCTGCCATGTTAATACTATACATTCTTTAGGAAGTAAATAAACTGACATGTGAATACTATACATTCTTTAGGAGGTAAATAACCTGACATGTTAATACTATACATTCTTTATCAGGTAAATAACCTGCCACGTGAGTTACTATGAGCAGGCTCTTTCATGTGAGTTACAATGATCTTCTTCAAAGAGGTACAGTGGCATACATTACATATCCTCCTCTATTTCTTTTTTCCTCAAAAGGCAGAATAGACGATAACTTGCTTTTTCAATTAATAATCAAGTTACTAATCTAGGGTGTTTTCCGAACTCTTATTGAGTTGTAAGTTACTAAGCTAGCATTTTCCTCTGCTTAAATAGAGTTTTTTATATTTTTTATTAATCAGTAAAAAGATTTGTAACTTTGAATTCATTTTGTTGTAAAAATTAATTGGACGCTAGGCCTATCGATGTATACGTGGTAAGAACCTGTCAACAAAGTAATAAATACTTTTTTGAGCAACTGAATATAAATGTTAACAATGCTTTGCCGAATGTAGGCCAATTCATATATTTCAGATAAATCATTACTTCACTGTTCAAAAACTAAAATCGAAAATTACAAACTTACAAAACGTAGGGGTATAATTTAAATCCAACCAGTGGCCATGTTACCAAGCTATCATGTAGGTGTGTAATTTAAATCCAAACCAGTGGCCATGTTACCAAGCTGTGTAATATCACCCGTACCGAAAGTCTTTATATTACACAATATTACAGTGCTTTCATATGCAGTGAACCTTTCGTCACGGGTGGTAATTTAAATCCTACCAGTACTTTCACGAACTGACATTTTGAAGCGTTCAAAGTTTCAATCCAAGTGAACTGACAAGTCGATTCAGCTGCCCAGGCTGTGAATTAGCCTCGATTCTATAAAGAAGTGACCAGTCAGTGAAGTCGTTGTACTTGTAGGCTATGTCTATCTTGAATTTAATCTTACCTGAGTGTACTGTAAATCCAAAGCTGTAATATCTAGCAAATGTTGTCTTCACAGGGCGTAGAGCCCAACATCATCCTGTACTTTGATGGTATTTCTTGTTCTGCAGTTCCAGGCTGGTCGTTCCCTCCTCGACAAATGAATGAAAGAGCTTACCTACACGAGTTTTTAAGTGATAGATAAGCCAACGCAAGTTAAACTATATACATCACAGCTTATCTTCTTCAATCATCATAGTTTGGCAACACGAGGTGTTATCCCGCCTAAAATTGATGTCAATTCCGGGCCGCTTAATATGTGTCTCTAAATAACGCAGTTTGTGTACTTGTTGCACTTTGGACCCAACTTGGCTAATAATCTACTTTATTGCCTATCAAGTTGTTTGCTAAAGGTCTTATAAGGGTTGACGGTTTAGTCCCGTGTTTTGAGGTTTAAGTTTAGTATGCAGTATCTCTCGGACTTGTTTGTTTCAACAATGGTTAATGTACAACTGTACTTCGATGAACCTGTAATAGCCGCGTGCTTCGTTCACAATCCTAACATACTAGCTTTCAGTTTCATAATGGCGGCAGTAATTAGCAGCCTAAGTTTAGTCGTACGATGATAGTATATAGCAGCATAACTTCTTTTAAAGCATAATAGCAATCACACTAAACGTCCTGTCAAGGTTTTCGGCGCTAAGTTAACGTCGATCACGAATGCCATTGGGAACTGGCGTCCATTATTATAGTACACGTCAATATTCATTAACTTATTGTGTCTCTGTTGATACTGCAATACCACGTGGTCATTACTGTTACGGAGGTCACACTTACAAGGTAACAACTAACAAATAAAAGGTGACAAGGAAAGTAAGTCATAGAGTTAGCATGTTTATCACGTTAATCAGAAAACAAAGCGAAACTGTCTAAGGCAAAATCAGTACGAACGTTGCATTTACGCAATACGGTACCGTGGTATCCCTTCACTTGAAATTAAACTCATTTTGGAATCCATCTTGTCCCCGGCATTGGATTTGACTTAAACGCTGATCTCCGCTTTCAAAACTAGAGAGGGAGAGAGAGAGAGAGAGAGGTGGAGATAGAGAACCAAGGTAATCGCAAAATCTGAGATTTAATCAGCAGCTTATAGATTTTGTAGGACTAATGTAGGAGCAGTTTGAGTTGTGGAGGAGGAGGGACAGTGTTTTGCTAAGCACCCAATGAGCATTAACGTTCAATCAACACAAGGACTAGAAAACATGAAAGGAACTATGCCTCTTACAACATGCCGTCATATGATTTTCCATAATTTATAGGCCTACACGTTTCTTGTTAATATTTGTAACAGACAATGGAAAGAAGGTAATACATTATTGCACGACAAAAATAATGTTCTCCCATCTGTTCTATTGATGTAGTCCGGGAGCAGTATAACTCTGAAGAAAAGACTGATTATGTCACCCGATGCCCGTAGGAGACCTATACACTATGAAGCAAACACAACGACCATGAAGCAACAAATGACGACTGAAGGGAAGAGCAGGGCGCGGCGCGGACATTTTATGTAATATTCTCCGAAGTGTGAGTCGGACCGTGGGCAATATTTGTTACGTACACCATCGAAGGATGGAGGGGTCATGCCCCATGCATCCCTCAACCCGAACCCAATTATAGAACTTTTCTCTTATAATTTTCAATCTATATCTTCAGTCAAATATAATAACCACCACTAGGCATTTGTAATAAATAAAGACAGCTACAGAACAGTGTTCGATCACTAACACAAACTAACACAGACACAAATAGTAGGGACGTCACTGGAAATGCTCAAAGCAAATGATGTGCATCAAGGCGCTAGCAGTAATCAAGAGAAAGCGAAAGTTAGAGAAGTTCAAGTGCAGAACTGACTGTTTATTACGGTACGGCATTTAATTCACGACAATCAGTATACGGAAGCTGTTGTTGAGGAATTTTCACTATTGCATTGTTTAACATGTTGATACCTATGTTGGACAAGCGGAACTAAGTTAAGATTAAAAGAAAGTCGAAAAATCTGAACATTTTAAGAAATAAAATTCGTACTGACTACCTTTATTCCAAAACGTATTCTGCATTGGCTTCCCGTATTTCTCTCCGTATCCCCCTCCCTCCATTCAAAGACACGATCGCGCCGGGGACGCTGCAAATCCAGTTCAATGATCATTACTTTTGAGGACTAGGGTGTACCAGGTTACTCATGTTTACTCAGGAATGATTTGAAGCGTCTTTGCAGCCTGTATTCTAATTATCATTCAATTAATAACCAAGTTTAAGTATTTAGTAGAGATAATACTTATCAGTCTATGACAAAGGTCAGAAACGAAGTCGAGAAAATTAATTATTCCACTAGGGAAAAGGTTAATGATACTATTGAAGCTAATGCACTTTAATGAAAATGACCTTGTGTATTTTGTTTCACGTAGAAGCACGTACCCAGCATAAGGGTAGAGTAGGGTGGCATAGGAGATGGGAATGTACAATGAATATGAAAATGAATATGAAAAGTCCATCAAAGATTTAACATTTTAAGGAGGAGAAATTTAAATACTATTTAAGTTAACTAACTACATTTCTTCATTAATATTGCTATCAACAGTCCACAAACTGTTTTTTGTTTTGTTTTTTCCTTTTGCGTTATGTTTGCTCGCGCTTTGTGCGCAATATTATGTTGGATTGGTTATCAAGAGAAGAACCGCTATTTCGTGGATAAGATCACTTTTTTGTTGATTTGTTTCTATGCAAGGAAACCATTGGCAGATTTCCAGAAGGAGGGGCGGGGGTCGTGTCTCAAGTATAGTTTAAGCAAGAGATATCTCGGAGGTCATGACATATTACCAATGTCAACTGTGTAGCACAATCATATGTGAGGCCGCTGGGTGATCCGCCTTTGGGAACATACAGTTTCACTTATTTAGAGCAGTCTACTCCCTGACAGACCCCGACCCGTTCAGTTCAATCATCACCAGACCCGACCCCGCCGGTAATTCCTTTGCAATATTATTTTAGAAGATAAGTGAGAAAATACGGTATGTTCATGTCAATTCGACACCTGAGTTGCGATGTGTTTGTGGTCAGCTAACCAGTATAATTGTTTAAATTACTAAAAGGAGGATTAGACAGGTAACAAATTGATGGAATGTTTCCATCAGAGTGAGAATTTAAATAATCTATGTGAAACAGCGAAAAAATTTGATATAGCAAATAAACTGCTCAGACTGTCGTCTGAAACCCATTTTTTCGCATTGAAATTATGTACGCTTAGTTGTCCTTGAATTTATATCAGTACACTGACTTGAAGCTGGAAAGTAGTTTATTGATGATATTCATTGGTATTTATAATGAACGCTTTTGGATAAGATCGTGTATAGTATATATGATGTACAGGACTGCCTGCAGTGATTAATGGTAGAGCTATCCTCCAACACATTACGTGGCACTACACTCGCCAATGATGTCTAGGATTTTATAATCCGATCGAAATAATTATACGATCGTGTCTGGGAACCTGGTCAATTTGGCACGCCCGTGGCATCATATGTTGCTGTTGTTTACGGTTTAGAGCCCACTTTCTTTCTCAGGTGGCTTTATTTTCTTAGGTGGCCAAAAAAAACACATTTACTGATGATATAAATGTTGTGTAGTTAATTTTAATTGTCTTCTCAGTTTAAAAGTCCGAGACTTTTACGTGGAGTTGAACCTGACACATCTTTTTGGCCTTGCAATTATGTCCAATTTGACTTGCTTGAAGTTTAACCTTTTGGACAAATTGTTTTCCTCGTCATGGATTGTGTGCTTTTCTTTCCAGCAAGGGTATGAAAAAACTATTAATTTTCCAAACAAACAAGTCCTTAAATGAAACAAGGCTCCTGATGTATATCTCACTGTTGACTTAAGCCTTAATTCGCTACTGACCGAAAAATCCTCGAAACAAACTTATCGGTCACTGATAAAGTTACTATGGTCAGCCTGCGTGATGGTGATTAGAATCATTGTAATCACAATGATGCTTGCTTCACCCTTTTGCACGTAGGTGACCTCAAATTTCAAACAATGCCTTGCAAACCACGCCTTGAAAACTATGGCTTGCAAAATATGGATTGCAAACCATGCCTTTGCACGTCATCTGAGCGAAAAATAAACTAATTTTGAGTTCACATAAGTGTAAATTCGTGCCATCATTTTGATGGGTGAACAGGGGTTTTCTCCCACATTGAAAAAAAATACTTTGAGATGACCCCTAAATATAGGGCACTGCTTTCAACGAAACATCACTTCAGTAAGGGAAGGGAATTGATTGACTTCCTTCCCCTGCATTCAAATTAGACGCTAATCGCACGTACCGATATTGACATTTGAAGCCCAGCCCACTCATTAATATTCATAGAGCATATCCAATCTTCATGGCGCAGGTTCAATTTAAGTACGACATTGATCAGTGTATCGTTGTTTAGATTTGTTTACAAAATATTTTCTTCAACTTAGTCCAGAGCCTCGCCCACTCATGATATTTGTGCAACTAAACTGTAACTGTATTTACTACCATAGACAACGTCTGCAGCTAATTGCATATACGCTTGAGATGATTTGATGTCATGCCCGGCCCACTATTAATATTCATGATATGAGCACCAAAAACAAGAGGGCACATCTTTCTCACCTCGGCGCATTGTCATGAGATATGTCTGGACGATCAACATATTTCTTATTTTACATTTAAAGGAGGATATCTAAACCAGGATACATAACTGAGAGAGGATATGTAAATGAGGACATCTAAGGAGAATACGTAACTTAAGGATACCTAAATGAGGAAATGAAAAGGAGGATATCTAACTTAAGGAGGATATCTAACTTAAGGAGGATACCTAACTTAAGGAGGATACCTAACTTAAGGAGGATACATAACTTAAGGAGGATACCTAACTTAAGGAGGATACCTAACTTAAGGAGGATACCTAATTTAAAGAGGATATCTAAATAAGATGCAATGACGTATGGTCATTAAAGGTTGAGGGGGAATGGGGATTAACAGTAATTAAAAGAAGCTTGTAATTGTGGCTAGCGAACCTTCATCAGACATGAGAAGTTGCTTCAACTTCCTTTTCCTCTAAACTGGTATTGTTATTAATTGAAGCGTAATTGTGGGCTAGGGACCAATAGCACACATGAAAAGTTGCTACAACATCCTGTTATTATGAACTGATATTGTAAATAAATGAATTGGTAACTGCGGGTTACTCAAAAGGTTCGGTCATTACAGTAACAGTTTATAAATATTGCTCGCCGGTCAGTTTGTGAGCGTAATTTACCACTATAGCGTTGAAACGGCTATTGTCGGCCAATCATTGAGAGAAGTAAACTGCTCAAAAGAAAGTTGCAAGACGTGGCTTTATACTCTTGAAAATACTGTTCTCAATCATTCAATGATCAAGTAAAGTGATCAAGAAAGTGGAAAAACGAGATTTTATACTCTTCAAATGACTGTTCACAATCATTCAATGATAAAGTAAATGCTCAAGAAAGTAGTAGGACGTGACTTTTTTCTCTTGAAATGACTGTTCTCAGTCATGCAATGATAAAGTAAACTGCTGAAGAAGTTGAAAACACGAGGCTTTATACTCTTCAAATGACTGTTCTCAGTCATTCAATGATAAAGTAAACTGCTCAAGAAAGTTGTAAGACTTGGCTTTATACTCTTGAAATGACTGTTCTCTGTCAATCATTGATAAAGTAAACTGCTCAAGAGTGTTGTAAGACGTGGCTTTATTCTCTTCAAATGACTGTTCTCTGTCAATTAATGATAAAGTAAACTGCTCAAGAAAGTTGTAAGACGTGGCTTTATACTCTTCAAAGGACTGTAAATTAATCTGCTCAAGCAAGTGGAAAGAGGAAGTTCTATGCTCTTCAAATGACTGTTCTCAGTGATTCAATGATAAAGTAAACTGCTCAAGAAAGTGGAAAAACAAGGCATTATGCTCTTCAAATGACTGTTCTCAGTCATTCAATGATAAAGTAAAGTGCTCAAGAAAGTTGTAAGACGTGGCATTATCCTCTTGAAATGACTGTTCTCAGTCATTCAATGATACAGTAAACTGCTCAAGAAAGTGGAAAGACGTGGCTTTATACTCTTGAAATGACTGTTCTCTGTCAATCAATGATAAAGTAATCTGCTCAAGAAAGTTGTAAGACGTGGCTTTATACTCTTCAAAGGACCGTAAATTAAACTGCTCAAGAAAGTGGAAAGAGGAAGCTCTATACTCTTCAAATGACTGTTCTCAGTCATTCAATGATAAAGTAAACTGCTCAAGAAAGTGGAAAAACGAGGTTTTATACTCTTCAAAAGACTGTTCTCAATCATTCAATGATAAAGTAAACTGCTCAAGAAAGTGGAAAGACAAGGTATTATGCTCTTCAAATGACTGTTCTCAGTCATTCAATGATAAAGTAAACTGCTCAAGAAAGTAGTAAGACGTGGATTTATTCTCTTGAAATGACTGTTCTCAGTCATGCAATGATAAAGTAATCTGCTCAAGAAAGTGGAAAGACGAAGCTTTAAGCTCTTGAAACGACTGTTCTCTGTCATTCAATGATAAAGTAAACTGCTCAAGAAAGTTGTAAGACGTGGCATTATACTCTTGAAATTACTGTTCTCAGTCATTCAATGATACAGTAAACTGCTCAAGAAAGTTGTAAGACTTGGCTTTATACTCTTGAAATGACTGTTCTCTTTCAATCAATGATAAAGTAAACTGCTCTAGAAAGTTGGAAGACGTGGCTTTATACTCTTCAAAGAACTGTGAATTAAACTGCTCAAGAGAAATTCCTCATGAGAAATTCCTCCTGCGAAATTCCTCATGAGAAATTCCTTCCGAGAAAGTCACGCATTCTAATGAGTAATTCTCGCGAGAAATTTCTCTTGCAAGATAATTCTCACGAGAAAAAGTTCTTTTCACAAGGTTTGGCAAAATAAATTTACCACTTCTGATCAACATTAGCTATTAGTCACTTCTTGCAACATTAAAGGTGCCTCTTACAACATATTCCAGGCATAGAACGGTCCATTCACAGGTCTTGACAGTGCAAGAGTTTACACCAAATCTTCTGTCAACCATGAGGTAGCTATGTAGCACACTAGTGTCTCTCTTGTATTGTGGAGTACTGGACTCTGAATAAAATGGAGGTTTCAACAACACAATTTGATTACCTCCTCTTAGAGTGTGAATTACTAAACAATGAAAGAGAGGCTATCAACTGCAAGAGAGGTGTGAATGCATTATATCACTGAACAGAAGTAGCAAACATGTGTCTGGAGATTCAACAAACTTCCTTGATATTTTATCCAAAAACGTAGGTAGGCCTACAGTGGGGAAAAAAGTAACAACATTCCTTCTGTCATCTCCTTCCTTTTCAGTTCAAGTTGAAACCAATATGTTTTTCACGTTTCATAAAGCTGGTGCAAAAGTCCAAGCAAATCTGTTTGACAAAGTAGGGTTGGGAAATTTATATGGGTAATCATGAGAAGTTTCATCCATCAACACTGTATGTTGGATAGGTTCGTTCCACACCTCTGTATATTTGAGACGGTGTTCAATCTGGTGTCCACTGTTGTCCGTCTGATGGAGACGTAAAATGGTGGCCAACATTCCTGCCTCAACATGCCTGATCTCAATAACTTTTTGTGAAAAATCTTTTCTCGTGAGATACCATGAATATCTTGTGAGATCTCGTGTATTCTCACAAGAACTTGGTAACTTCTCATTAGAACTCATTAATTTCTCATGAGATCTCATGAACTTCTCACAAGATCTGATGTATTCTCGCGAGATCTCATGAACTTCTCGCGAGATCTCATGAACTTCTCGCGAGATCTCATGAGATATTTTGTATTTCTCACGAGATCTAATGAGATATTTTGTATTTCTCACGAGATCTCATGTAATTCTGATGAGATCTCATGAACTTCTCTCGGGATCTCATGCGATATTTTGTATTTCTCATGAGATCTCGTGTAATTCTCATGAGATCTCATGAAATTCTGATGAGATCTCGCGAGACTTTTTTTTATAAGAGTACTCTTCAACAAGCCTTAATAACCCCTGAAAATGGGTTTGAATGGTGTTTTTCCACCTCCACATTGTTCACAATTCTAACCAAGCAATTCCAATTTCTCAATAGCTAGTTTGCTTAAAACTGTTATGATCCTTGAGTTTTACCACATAGAGTGATTGCTTAGACACTTTATTTCCAACATCAACTTTACCAATACACTCAAGCTTTGATTTGTTTGCATTCTGCAAAACCTTATCTGGACTGACTAACTTGGCAGTCAAATTCAATTTTTATACTTTTCTGGCAGGATTGTCTGCCCCTGTATCGATTGCAAATTTGACCGTTGTATCATTTACATATACATTGTCTACTTTGGTTTTGATTGGGTAATGTTCACGAGACCAATGTATATCCCCTGGAACATTATGACCTTCAGAAGTATTCACTTCTATCTTTCACCTGCTTGGTTATACTTCCCCTTTCATAAGTTTGTCTACCTCCCTACTGGAATCTAGTCTGAAACTGATATAAAAGTAGTTTGAAATAGGTCTGAAACTAGTCTGAACATTTCAGACCAAATCGCCCTTGCATAATGAGCTTTGATGGAAAATCTCAATGTCTTATTCAAGCCTTCAATACTTTTTCAATTGTATATACATGTATGCCTCTACACCAACTTGTAAACATTGCAGAATTTATACCACACTGCATGAGTACAGTTGGTATAGCCTTCTGGACCATATTCAGCAGTTGGACAATAATTTGCGGACAGAAAATACACTGTAGTCCACGGGATGATACTATTCTATTCTTATAGATTGAAGTAATTGATAATTGTTTATCCTGTAAAAGGACGTTCATAAGGTGTAGTCAGGATATTATATTTTCCTTGCTAGCCTATATAAGGTATACATCAATGTGCTGTACCTGGGAGGCAGTATATGCTATACTATTGTACAGTTACATTGTGCTATACAACTGCACGTACATCGTAGTATGGGATGCATGTTATTATCAGATGGTAATATTTGTGTATAGTGTTGTTCAGATATTTCTTGTACTAGTTGTTGGGTGTACTTATAACCTGTTCATGGTATACAATAATTGTTTTTTTCTTTGTAATTGGCATATACTAGATATAAAGCTATATAACTGAATGAGTGTTTGGTATATAAAACAGCATGGTTTTTAAATTCAGATGGGACTGTTAATGATGCAGATTTTGAATATAATATATTTATTTCTAACTTAATAAATCTTCTTTTAGTAATCCTTTTCAGTACAACAATTATTTACAAAGCAAAATTTTAATCCAAACTGGATTTCTATCTACTTTCCTAGCACAGGATGAAGAAGACGGGGATATTATAGTCCACCATATCGCAATTAATTGACTGAATGTTGATGATCCGGTCAGTCATCAGAAACTAGGCTTGGAATACATCTGAAAAGGATCTCAACTATCAGACTATACTTGCAGACCTATCTCATCTGAAAATAGGTCTGAAATTCATATGACTTATATAAAATAGGGCTGACTTACCAATGAAAAAAGGGCTGAAAAGGTTCCTATGCAGGTGTAAATAAGTCTGAAACTGCAATTTTCAAAGTACTCGGATCAGAAATACATCTGAAAACTAGTCTGAAATATCATTTAAATGTTGTTTAAAGTGGGCAAGCTTGCAGACTAATTTCAGATCAAATTTCCAGTACGGTAGCTGGGTTATCCTGGTCTTGCAGCCAGCATCCTGTCCAATGACCTGTCTTTTTGTGCTGTACACCGTTTATGTGAAGTATTGTTGCCACATGAAGTATTGAATACTTCCTTGGCTCATTCCTGGCCTAAACAATAAATGAGCTAGTCCACTTGGGTAGTTTCTGGTTGATCTACAAGCCCACTAGCTGATTGACATATTTTAAAGAAAAAGCTCCTGGAGGTGTTATATGGAATTGAGTAGCCATTTAGGGTTAGGAATTGGGTAGCCATTTAGGGTTAGGAATTGGGTAGCCATTTAGGGTTAGGAATTGGTAGCCATTTAGGGCTAAGATTTGGGTAGCCATTTAGGGTTAGGAATTGGTAGCCATTTAGGGTTAAGACTTGGGTAGCCATTTAGGGTTAGGAATTGGGTAGCCATTTTTCTGTTCAATTGACTATAGCATTACAGTATTAACACACCATAATAGTACTAGTCCTTTATCTTTCAATATGGTGTAGTATTATATTACGCACCTGTACTGGTGTTGCATTGTTATGTTATACTCCATACAGAGTTACCCGCGTATCTACTGTACTGTACGGCTTTTTTAGCCTACGCGCGGCATTGCTACGGAGACCTCGTGGCTGGCACTTCTTTGCCTGAGGATAACGATTTTAATAAAAGACATAGTATTATCAATTGTTCTGAATGTTTAATTCTGCAGAGTCCTAATTTTATTCCTGAATAAGGCTCATAAAGCTATATGGCATAATAACATATAAAACACATACTTTAGAATGATCAGATTACATTAACCACATTAGTTCATACAAAAATAGAAGTTTGCCATGTAAGCATTCTGTACAGCATGATTGCAAAACACAGTTATAAAGGCACACAATGAAGGTTTGGACAACACAGATGCCAATATTCATAACTACACATCTTTGATAATATAAGCTGTAAATGATTATCAAATTCTCTATTTTCCACTGATTTCGTGTTTAGACAGCGAGCTTACTGTAAACAATTTTAACATTTACCTCCGAATTTCAATAAAGTAAAATACATTCCACTTAAGTGGAGAGGTAAATGATTGCCATATGCCTAGAACCGGTATTCGAGACATGACAAACTTTACTGTGTGATTGGTCTTTCAACTAAGAACAATAAGATGCAATACAGTAAAAGTTAAACATTTGTTCAGACAGAAGGTTATAAGGTGTCTGTGCAGTAACACTAATCAACTTCTCAAGTTGGCATTCTCTTTCGAAATAACACAGTAAAATATATTCTGCTTATGATATTTGATACCATAATGAAATACTAAATAATGATGAACAACTGTCAATCTCCATCTCTCTGATATAACACATCTAATTACACTATAGTATTCTCTTTCAGATGTTAACACATCCAGATACACTGTAGTATTCATCTGAAGGGATTCCATGGATTTTGACAGTGTTAATTGTCCTTTAAAACCATAGCAACAAAGAAATGTGCACCCTAGATTCGGCATCAAATGATTCCCTTTCGAATGGAAATAGCCATTCAACCATCTTCACCACGAAAGAAGATTATCCTTAAGTTTACAAATATATGACAATTATTGCAAATTTTGATGCCACTAATCCGTCTTTTCTATGTTCTATAATATTGCAAATGAGAATAAACAATAAACTGCCTTAC
>JAODAG010000008.1:396261-407070 GCA_027574785.1 Orphnurgus asper | reverse complement strand
ATGGGATATAGGGATGTCTATATGGGATATAGGGATGTCTATATGGGATATAGGGATGTCTATATGGGATATAGGGAATGGTGTACAAAGGTACGGATCATTTTCGTGGCTTCCTCTAGCTCGAGTTTCTGCCATCTTGGTTAACTTCCACTCATTTCCTGACAACCATAAGGAAAAATAAAATGGCAGATGAAGAAAGAATGGCAGGTGTCCCAGGAAGGGCTTGGCAAAGGTACTCTAAGCAAACTGCTGTTGAGGTATTTCGGAGAGTTGCATGAAGGTGTGGAGAAGGTGAAGCTGCAGTTGCTTCACAGAGTCAATGGTACCGTTGAATTATTGTCCCCACCCCAATCACCTGCTGTATCTATGATGTATCCCTCCCTCCCTGTAAACATGATAAGCCCATCTCGTTCTGTTTCTGCCGAGTACAAATATATTGCAACGTTCGATTCGGGAGTTTCTCTTCTGCCGGACAAGAGAAAGATTGTAACCCTGGAAGAAGAGAGGACTTGAATATTTGAGGGTCCTTAACCCAGAGGTCACTTCAAGTAACAATTACAACTGCTCTCCTTTAAACCATGTTAAGTAAGAATGGAACAGATCTGTAAGAATCTATCAATTTCTTGTAACTTTGTGGTCCTAGTTATTGTATGTGCGTGTCAGCATTTTATACTTTTTAACTCCATATAGTAGCGTTATTAATAACCAATTTCTTTATACTGCCAAGCATTAACCAAGCGATGATCATTTTGCATTCATAATTCGACCTAGTTTGACCTATCAACCTGGGCGTGTACGCCGCGGCGGGCGTTTGGTTTTGAAGTGTGGTGGACGCGAGACGTCATCGGTACAACTCTCTAAGACGGGAGTTAATAATTATTTCATTACGATGTTTTTGCTTTGAACGGCGAAGTAGAGTGAATTTACGGCATAAAGTAGGATGGGGGGAGTGGGTGCGAAAATAGGAGTAGAGATGTTTCTGCCGGTGTTGAGACATTTTCGATGGAAGAGTTTGGCAGGCTGGCGGTGCAATCAGTCCATCTCATCAAGCTGACGATGACTCGGAGGAGGGTGCAGTCGGTGGAAACCTCTCATTGACCTTGTTTGAGGCTAGAGATCGTATAAGGCCGCAGCCGGTTCACCCCTTCAACACCCCTCCCTTTGATTTACACCACTGAGTGACAAAAATATGTCCACATTTTCATCTGCCTTTTCATGACCCACTGGTTAACAAATTTAGTGGACTAACGGTAGCAATGGGAAGGAGTGGTAGTTCAGTTAGCGGTGCGGTTCCCGGGGTAGTATAGGAGGGGGTGGGTGTATATGGAGTAACTGTAAAAAATTAGTGTGAGCCATAGATGAATTGTAACCAGTTTAGCTTGAGTTGTGCATATTCATGAAGTATTTATGACCCTTTGAGGGTCGTTGACAGACGACTGAAAACCTGTCAACGTAGTGAATTTGCTTGTATAGGTAGGTAGATAGGCTGTGCCGCGCCGTGGTGTTAATTATCCTTGTGTATTATTTTTCTCTGGAAAAAAAAAAACGTTGGTGTTTTGTACCTGCTAAAAAAGTCAATCTCTCTCTCTATACTATACTACCAATCTTTTTTTTGTACAATATAATAAAATATGTCCGTCAGTTTAGACATGGTATATGCTGTATGTTTACATGGGTCGTCTTACTTGGCTAGTAAAAAACTGTACACTTGCATCCTAAGTTTTTGTGGAATCGAATCGGATATCTCTGTGTAACTCGCATCTTTTTTTTTTTTTGGTAAATGTGTTCCTTCTTATTCTTGATTGGTGGTTTGTAATAACCAAACGAGTATCTAGCTGTCCTAGAAGTGTAATAGTTAAGGCCGATCAGAAAACCTGGGAGGTATGCTAGTCCCTTACTGGGAGACGTAAGTGTGAAGATGTGCAAGTAAATATTGAGGTTGCCTTTTCTTTTTTTCTCTTTTCCTTCATAAAAGACGGATGTTTGTTGTTATTTACTGGTTTTGGTTTCGTTTCGGTACTTGTTGGTGGTGTACGAGCGTTTAAAATTGATTTGCTGGACAAAAAAAAAGTAACGACTTTAATAATAAGCGAGGGCAAACTTGGTTGTGCAGGACATGACCATGTCTGGTAAATTTAGCAAAGGAAGCTTGCGTTAAAGTAAAAACTACTGCTACTACTACTGCGGAGCTGGTGTCATCGGTAGAACGTCTGGTAGCAAATCCCTGACCCTCCTCTCTCTTATCCGCTCTCCATCTTACCTGCATGATCAATGTCAGTTTATACAGTGGTAGATATATAACTTGTTGGAAAACTGATTTGTTTTTTCTTTCTTCTTTTTTTTAAAAGAAGAGATTGAATGCATCATGTGTTACTATGTGTTACTTTGCTTGCTGCTAACCCCAGAAAACCCAACTTGTGTTTGGACTTATTTTTTTGCTTGCATTTTTTTGGGGGCATTGAAACGGACCAGTATGTTAACATCTGCATGTAGGTACCACTATCTTGACTACAAATACAAAGAAGGGACAGGACAATAAGTACCACCAACTCTACTACAAACACAGAGGGACAGGACAATAGGTACCACTGCCTAGACAGAGGGATAGGACAATAGGTACAACTGTCTTGACTACAAACACAGGGACAGGACAATAGGTACCACCAACTCTGCTGCAAACGCAGAGGGACAGGACAATAGGTACATCCACAGAGGGATAAAACCACCAGAAACTTGAAGAAAATTGACAGACAATAATACTCTCTGCTCCTTAAACTGTCACGAGTGTGGCTGGTAAATTGCATCTTTAGATCAAAAGGATTGTCAATTTGTAGAAAATTAGTACAGAAGTGCGATTGAACTGCAATAACAATTGCTTTATTAGCTCCCTCTCATCTTGTACCGACTTGAGAAACTGAATCACTGGAACATTCGTTTGAATTTAAGTGCAAAGGGAAGCCTTCACCTTCACCTTTGGTTGTTAACAAAAGGTACGACCCCCCACAAAACAGATTCGAACATTTTTACACAATCGATAGATTGCAAATATGTTGCAAATTGTATTCCTCGGTGTTGAGAATTTCAGTGAGCAGAGGCTATAGTACTGCCATGAGGTTAGCGGGGGAATGGGAATAACGAGGGAGCTCTCTATTTCAACTGCCTCGAACATCCCCCCAGCCAGCGGAGCTGGAATTTGAAGAAAAAAAATAATATAAAAACTTAAAATTTAATAAATGAATTGATGATCACTGTGTACGTGCTTCTCAATATAGTCCTACTGCCATAACTGAGCAATGATACCTCCTAGAATTAGTAGCCTTTTTGTTCAGGTTATAATCTGTAAGAATGGTATTTCAAGGAAATGGGGGGTATTAGTTGCATGTCGAGTACACCATTATTAATTCACGAAACATTCAAAAATATCAACGCCAACGGGGGGTGGGGGGGGGTGTCGCTCAGCACCAAATTTCTTCTGCAAAACTATAGTACAATGGTGATGCACGAAACCCGAGGATGCAACTCGCAGTCGTCCTTCTGGTTTGGGCTGCTGCACTGTCGTCGAACCGTTTTGAAACAGAAAATGCTACAACCTTAGCCTCTGGTGATCTTGGTCTGGTGCTTCCCAATAAGATCTGTGAGGGGCGAGAGACCAGCCATGCCAAATAAAGTAAGATGCTGTGCTTGGCCATTTCAAAGAACATATTCCAACAAGAAACGTTTCCGCAACCACACACACATCACACACACCTTTCCCATTCAGTTTCTCGTTGCAGGTACGAGAACGAGAACGACCCGTTTTCGATGTTGTCCTTTGCTGTTGAAAATGTCCATTTAATGGGCGTTGTACGGATGCCTACAAAGGCCATCATGTGCATGCAGTGCGATTAGTAATATTTTTATTATTTTCCAGTTGTGGTTTGGTGCCTTTCATTATGATTAGAATTGATAATGAATTAGTATTATTATTATTTTCTGCTTTCTCCCATTGTTCTAAATTAAGGAGGGCAACTGATATTTCTTAAGAAAAAAACAAATGCAATTTGTACAAATGCAATTTGTTTTTGTTTACACACCTTCCGAAGCAGCGATTTTATTTCTCCTTCATTGCCTGCAAATTGAACCCGTTTGTTTGTATATTAGCTGTGTTTTCTTGCTTTGTTAAAAGTATATCGACGATGCTGAGAACCTGCCTCGGCCGACAATCTTCGAGAAAACATTTTAGATTCTTCTCAGGTTTGGAATGCCTCCTTTGTAGATAATTTAACTCTTTTAAAAGGAAAAAAAAATTGTACGTAACTTTGTTCTGCGAGGTTACACATTGCTAATTGTGGTCTAGTTATATACAGTTTATTGTAAATTTGTCGATATTGAGAAAAAGCAAAATTCATGGAGTCTCGTTCTGTTTTTTTTTTGGAAAGCACACTTCGTTATTAGTCTCGTAGTGTTTACAGAAATTTTTCCTACTTTTAATTATATACAAATTCGAAAAAGAGATTTTCATTTCATTCTAGTTTCTTTTCTCTTATAAATATTGTTTTAACAGAGTTATCGGAACATTCTTGTATGGTGTTTGAAGAAAGGAATAATACAGAAAAAAAACAAAATAGGCTGGCTACTCACTTAATTTTTTCTGTTCTTGTTTCTATTGACCTGTCTTACCTACATCCTGTAATGTGAGTGGTAAGACCAGATATTATCAATGGTGTTAAAACAAAACATGTTATTAATGGTCATAAGAGGTCCCATTTGGCAGAGAAATTTTCAAGTTTGAAAAAAAATAAAATTTCACTATCAGGAATAACAAATTCCTGAGCTTTGCATAGTAAAATAATGCAGGATTATTTTTGCAACATAGCTCATGCAGGAAATCGTTCCTTCCTTTGCAGTGTAACTTCTTTTTTTGTTTTCAAAATAAATACAATATTTTGGTTTACCAATTGGTGGTAGCCTCAGCGCCGGAATTTTTTACAGCAGCTTGACCAGAAACTAGGTTGAGAAAAATGCTAAACTGGTAACATTGGTATGCATGCTAATTACACACCAAAAATAATATTTTTAATTTATTCTTGGCACCTCCCCTTAATGCATACCAAGTATGGTAACAATCCACCATATTAGCTGTATTAAATTTTACCAAAACAAGCTAATCGCACTTACATGTGTGAAGATAAAGATGTTGACACGTACAGCACTTTTAAGTTAAGCATCTCCCACTCATTAATATTAATAACATGACCACCAATTCAAACTAGGGCACGTCTACGGTCGTAATGATGCTCCTACCCGTTCAGGTATAACATTGATTAAACATGCGTTGTGGGGTTTGTGTTTACTAAGTAAGCCCTGCCCACTCGTGAATATTAATGTTTAATGAATATTAATATTTATCGAAATGTACCGAGCATTTACTAACACCACTATGCCAAACATGGATCTAATCACAAAAACTGATGTGAAATTGTCATTTTAAGAATGCTGTTATAATATTCGTAATATGAGCACCATCAACACAACGGCGCGTCTTCTTCCCCCCTACATGTCAATTTATGACTGCACTGATCAAACATGTCGATTGAGTTTCTTTACAAGCTACTTTCAACGACTTGGCATTACGCCTCACCCACTCGTGAATATGAGACCATCATCTATCGTGACAAGAAAATGTTACCTAACATTTATTTACTAACACCCACCCATACCAAGTAAGATTGTTCCACCCACACATTAATATGGATCTATAGCATTAGGGAATATCTACTCATCATGATGCCTCTACATGTCAATTATGATATTGATCCAACATATTGTGGAGATTTACAAGCCATTTGGTATTATAAAGCCCCACCCACTCATTAATATTAATGAGATCAAGACATTTATTGTGATGAGAAAATGTACACGACATTTGCAAACACGATCATACCAAGCATATACACAGTTGTGGACATTTAAGATTAAGCCCCGCCCAATCGTTAAATCTGCGACATCAGCACCAGACAAATAGAGCACATCTACTCGTACATCTAGTATGACATTGATCCAATGTCCTCGAGATTTCAGTGACAAGGCATGCTGTCATGTACACACACACAAACAACCATCACGAATTACTAAGTTTGTCTTCAGCATCGCAGTCAAAGATGACCGGCCGACGATTTTTTGTTTACAGGTGTTTGCAAGGGACGATCAGGACGCTACTAACATGCCGGGGAATGTTCGTGGAACACGTAGGTAGCGAGCGAAAGTCGATGATCGTAATATGTTCACTATATAGGCTCGTGAGAAAATCCGTCGTTAGAGTCTTTCAATACCACCCGACATTTGGTTGTACACACGTCCTTCGATCGTATACACGTCCTTCGATCGTATACACGTCCTTCGATCGTATACACGCTCTTCGATCGTATACACGTCCTTCGATTGTATATACATGCCGTTCCGCGTGCACGTTTACCCGTTTCTGTCCCTGTCTCTCTTCGGGTGGAGTTCGAACTTTTATGCTCGAGCGGAATCCCCTTTTCATCCCGGCGTGCAAACGCTTCTTTACAAGGATTGGTTTCGTCTCGGCCTAGATCACACGATCAGTCGCGCGGACATCCCTGGGAGGTGAAACCTGTGAACTCTGGAACGTGAAACTCCGGAGTATCAAAGATCAGTTTTCTCTGGGGTGGTCTGGTGTCTTTGTCTACTGTAAAGAGACCTTGGTTAAGGAAATCGGTTAATAAATCTAAATTCTCAAAAGTTACTTCAATGTCACCAGTTTCCTGTCAACATGGACCGAATAATCTCCACACGTAACCTTAGTATAGATCTTTAAGATAACCAAAGAACCATGGACATTTGAAATCCTGTTCCTCCACCACTCAAATCTCCCTACCACTCCAATCTCCCCTCCAATCTCCCCTCCAATCTCCCCTCCAATCTCCCCTCCAATCTCCCCACCAATCTCCCTACCACTCCATACCGAGTCGATTTACAGGAATAAGAACAGAGAACAGGGAGAGTGAATTAATGACTTTGCCGGAGCGGAGGGAATTGCTACTTGAGCCATCCGACCAAGTTATCTCGGACTTATTTCACGGGTTAGGCAAACCTCAGTGCTTTTCGCAAGCTAAAATTTGGCATTGCATGATCAAATTTCTCTACCAGTTGCAAGAAAAACGATAAACGTTTTATGGAGTAAACGTTTTACGGCGGTCTGTGCGGTTAGTCGTGTTTACGACCAATAACGACATCTTTCGTACATATGACCAGAAGTCATTTGAAGCAGTAACATGTCTCCCCCCCCCCCATGGGGGCAATACTTTAATTTGTCACTATGTTGGGTCGATATAATAATCTTCTTTAACCTGCGTATGTGTGGATGACAACTTGTAATGAATTCCAGTCGAGTCACTAAGAAATGTCAAATTTACGATGAACGATTATTAATTCTTTTGAATGTAAGATGTATAATTAATATCTAAATGTGGATAACTGATTGTAAACTTCCGAAAGTGAAATTTCTTTTATTTAATATCAATCTATCTTTTGTCCATGGTAATTTATACGGTGGGCAACCCTGCTCATTATTTTACCATAGCTACAACCTCTTTTAACAAAGTTAAAAGAGAATTATTATTTCAAAATTAAAAAAAAAAATGGTTTCAAAGGATATTCTTGAAGTAGTTTAAACATTCCTGTCCCGACGTTCATGGGGATTCCCATGATGATGCGCTCACTCACACCTGCAACAAAAAAACAAGAGATAATCAAAGTATAATTATCAAGTGATAATCAAGCATTTAATCAACCAATAATTAGACTCATAATGACATGATGACATAATAACTGATGATGCTTTGATAACAAAAGTAAAAAAAAGAAAAAAAAAAGAGATTAGGTATGCCTTTGCTCTTACCACAAATAGCATCACTTTGGCCGTAATAAGCAGCATCAAAAAGATGATCAGCCGTCTTCTCAAACTGTTCACATAGACAGAGAGAAAATTATCTTTAAGAGCAGACAGAACTTAATTCAACATTTTGGCATTATTAAGAATATTAATTTAGACACAGGTTTCATGTTATTGTAAATATAGCTTTCCTTTGTCTAGTCCTACTTCATCACATCCAGTCCTGCCTAGTCCTGTCTCAGCCAATCTGGTCCAAGTCAGTCCAGTCTAGTCCCAAGTCAGTCCAGTCTAGTCCAAGTCAGTCCAGTCTAGTCCACGTCAATCCAGACTAGCCCACTTCCTGTCCAAGTCATTCCAGTTTCAGTCCAAATTATGCCCAAGTCATTCCAGTCTAGTCCACTTCCTACCCAAGTCATTCCACAGTCTAGTCCAAATCATGTCCAAGCCCGTTCAGTCTATCTCTAAGTTTGGTCAAGAAGGGATATGTGTTTTTTTGTAAGAAGGAAAGTCCCCACGATGCAAAACCTCTATAATGGCACTCGACGAAGTACCGTTCAACGACCATCAAAACCATAAAGAAGTAAGAAACGTCGGAAGTGGACTTACGGATGCCAGCATCAATACGCTCTCCTTCATCTTAGCCAGACCGAAGCGAGTGATGCCCAGAACTTCTCCCTGGGGGTGAGAAAAGACAGAAACCTCAGGTTTTGCTTAAAGTTGGATGCTTCACCTCCTCCCCCCTCCCTCCCTGGATATCCCCCTGTTTCTATATTTCTATGAAACTCCATCGAAACTGCACAAAAAACATTTTAAAACCTGAGTAGCACGTCTCAGGAGTTTATCGGGCGACACTTAATTCTGTTACATGTGTATATAGGGTCGACAAATCTTCACACCCCTCGAAGTACCCTTTCTTAATCAGAGATCCCTTCTATTCGTCCGAGGAGCTACGTTCGGTCTGATACTGATTTCCCACGAGGCATTTGACCCGCCATGAGCGTTGCTCCTAAACATTCAAGATTGCTTGCAATAGGTCATTGCATCCGGGAAGAAAAAAATATTACATTTTAACCAAAGAGATGACAGCGGAAGATTTACTTTGAGATACATCGATGTATCGATTCCCCACCCCCGCCCCCATCCAACTAATAGTCTACCCAACGCTATCCCCCCTCAAACTTAATTTCTTACTCTCAACTGATGTACTTTTCCCCTATCTCATGGGAAATCAAATCAGGTAGTTATTTCATGATAGCAAAAAATAAATAAATACAAAAATTCACTCCCTCAGTAGCAATTAATTTTTTTTACAAAAAATCTTGCAAAACCTGTGGGGCCTCACTGGCACAAGAGACATTAAACAAGGTTTTCCGACTTTTGAAAATTGCTGACGATGAAATAAATTATTGTGCTTGCTTCAAGCATATCTGTCAGATTCAAGTCAGTGTCGTTTTGCTTCCATTGAAGACTTAGCCATCCAATGTGTGTGAGAGCGCCCTCGTAGAACCAGCCTCCAGGGCTTCATAGCTCGGGCCAGCGGTGTACGATCGGGCTGTAACTTTTCGAGCCAGACGGCCTGCAGATGGCCTTCCGTAGTCGTTTGATGACATCATCGCCGCCGTAGCATATCTGCTCATCGAAGTGCTCGGAGTTTGCGGACAGCAGCGCAGTGTCGAGGCTCGTGTGATCCAGTCAAGATGTGTCTGTCACTGCTCTCACCAGACAGCGCGGAACAAATCTGGGTGCTTTATGAGGTGACGGGACATGAGCGAGTCATCTGAGTAATCATTCGAATAGTGGTCTGAGTTTTCAACAGAGAACTCATCGTTTTATTCATCCGAGTACTTTTATGAGTATTCATCCAAACAGTTTGAACAGTCGTCTGAGTATTCGACAGAGAACTCATCTGTTTATTCATCAGAGTACACATCTGAGTACTAATCTGAGTATTCATCGAGTATCCATCCAAACAGTTTGAATAGTCGTCTGAGTATTCAACAGAGAACTCATCATATTATTAATCCTAGTACTCATCAGAGTACTCATCTGTTTATTCATCCGAGTTTTCATCTGAGTACTCATCCGAGTATCCATCGAAACAGTTTGAACAGCCATCTGAGCATTCAATCGAATAGTCATCAGATGAGTACTCAGTAACATTTCAGCAAATAATTTCAAAAGTGATGGAAACAGACACTTTTACCTTGTAGGTCATAAGGTCAGCCAGTAACATCATGTGCCTGTGGTCGATGCTCATACCGTGGCTCTTCATCGTGTACTGGATCTGGTCCATAATAGTACGCCTGTAAACATGAACCCCAAACAGGAGGAAGGAATATAAAAACAAACAACAAAATACATCAAATCCCATCGCTCCATCAGCCTCTGTGCACTTTTACATCCAACCTAATTAACATATCAAGACATTTGTAAAGATTAAACCATGGGTGGACCTATGGGGAGCTGTCAACCATCCACCTGTAAGAAAAACAGGTAGCATCGTTGCTGGGCGAACAACCGAGGAGAGGTACCGGTACCAAAGCGGCTCCATCCTCTTTTAAATCTCACCTGGCCGCCTCTATGCCCAGGGTCTTCTCCATCTCGTATGTATTATTTGACGTAGTATGGGTGCCATTGATGCCCATAGTAGCTATGACATCTCTCAGGTTATCCCCCTCCACTAGGAGCTTGTACTTGGAGGAGCCTCTCTGATCTTCAATGTGAATGACCGCCCGAGACACGGTCGGTATTCCCTGTGAGCCAAACCAGTGAAATCAAAAAGTGTGATCTAACCTTTATGGTACACAACTATCTGATACTTCATGAGAAGTGTGATCTAACCTTTATGGTACACAACTATCTGATACTTCATGAGAAGTGTGATCTAACCTTTATGGTACACAACTATCTGATAC
>JAODAG010000008.1:308944-324183 GCA_027574785.1 Orphnurgus asper | reverse complement strand
AAGAGACAAACTAGATTACTCTATTCATTTCAGAAGAGACAAACTAGATTACTCTATTCATTTCAGAAGAGACAAAACATGATTACTCTATTCATTTCAGAAATGACAAAACTTGATTCCTTTATTCATTTCAGAAGATACAAACTAGACCTATTCATTTAAGAAGGGACAAAACTAGATTACTCTTATCATTTAAGAAGTGACAAGCTTGATTCATCCTCTTTGTCAGAAATGTCCAACTTGATTGCCATATTTATGTCAGAAGTGACAAACGTGAATACATTATTTCCAGACGTTGCAAAGCTTTACTCACTTTGGTTATTTCAGAAGTGAAAATCTTGAATTTATGTTGATAAATAACAAAGAAAGGATTGCACGTCCCATTGCTCATCATTGGTATTGTCTGGAGTTGGACCCGTTGAAGGAGTATCGTCTGTGACGTATAGGTCAGATGATGGCGTAGCAAGGCACCGTAGTACTGGACATATCTCCTCTGGCTTGGAATGGTCACGCCCTGAACATTCAAAGAGAATCGGAGAGCGAAGAGCAGCCGCACATTGAAGAGTAGGGAAAAAAGGGTGTGAGTTGTAGAACCTCGTGTGAACTTGATAGTCGTGTCGAGATACCGTGCATAATTATAAAACCAACAACAAACACATTCTTGGCTTTCTGCTTTTATGCACCAAGGGAAGCAGTCGCCGACATATTCAGAATTGGCCATTCCTTGGTTGAAGAATGGTTGAGACCCACTTCTCTGCAGTGCTTCTTCTTTAAATTATCTTCACCCACTTACGTTCTATATTTCTACACTAGTCACGCTTGCAGCAGGCCACGACCACCAACGAGTGTCGTCGTTGATGGTTAAACCTTTCGCCGACAAACAAGCCCATCCCATCATGCAATGATTTGGCCGTTTGCAAACAATTTACCTTTCCGTCCTTCGTCCTCATCTCTCCGTAGTACCCCATCGCATCCGCACTCGTCTCACAGTTCTTCTGATGGAGCATAAGAGCACAGATCATGACCCCCGTCCTGCCCTGTACGTAGAGGAAAGGGGAGATGCAAAACATTACTCCTATCCGAGGCCGAGGGATGGAAGGATAAGAGGGAAAGGTTCGTTCGAAGCGGCGATATGCGCCGGGCAGCCGGAAACCGTCGAATGACTTGTTCGGGCTCCGCTAATTCTTCTGTATAAAGTTCCCGTCGGGCTACACCGCCCCGATTATCATTCCCCGAATACCGAGTAATATACGGACACGTTTTCCCCCCGACATCTGGTCCATTTGATTATCGCGTATAAAATTGAAGGACAGACAAGCTTAATGATATCTTCCGAAGGAAGCATCAACAAAAACATATAATGGAAATTGGATCCCTGACGGGAAACATTGTGAGGTTTTTTTCCAGCCTGCATTATTTATCCTCATTCGTTGGGTCTGTTGCCGTATCGAATTGAAATTTGGGTCCCAAAAACTAGATCTGTTGGGGGATAGAGAAACTTGTAAAGAAATTGCATATGAACAAATGCATTATGAATACCGAGTAATATACGGACACGTTTTCCACCGACATCTGGTCCATTTGATTATCGCGTATAAAATTGAAGGACAGACAAGCTTAATGATATCTTCCGAAGGAAGTGAAGGAAGCATCAACAAAAACATATAATGGAAATTGGATCCTTGACGGGAAACATTGTGAGGTTTTTTTCCAGCCTGCATTATTTATCCATAACTTTCCAGCCTGAATTACTTATCCATTACCTTTCCAGCCTGAATTACTTATCCATACCTTTCCAGCCTGAATTACTTATCCATACCTTTCCAGCCTGAATTATTTATCCATACCTTTCCAGCTTTACAATGGATTGCAGCTACATTTTTATCATCTTTCTTCAGCCAGTTGTCCACGTCCTCGCAGAAAGGTCGGATGATCTCCATCCTCGGAGGATTGTGGTCATCGAAAGGGTAACACGCTACTCGATTGTAAAACTTTGACGTGTCGTAATTTCTCTCCGAACATCTAGAGGGGAGGGGAGGAGGGGGGAAGAGTAAATAATAATTAAGTCTGAATTGTGGAATTAAACTACGGTATTAGCAGAACGACCAATGGTGATGGTTTGACATTCCAGAGAGACAAGCGATATTATGGACTTTACAAATTTTTTTTTCTTTGGTGCGGGTCTGGAATATCAGCACAGGAAGGTTTCTGTTGCAGTTTGCGGAAACTAACGTAGCTTACATTTCAGAAGAATACGATTAAAGTTTCCAAATGTGCCACAACTTCAGATGATGTCATCTCCTTGCAAACCACTCCCAGAGAGCAGTCATCACAGTTTGGGACAATTAGAGCAACTAATAAAGTGTGAAATACAGAAATTATACCAAGAGTATAAGTATGGTTTCATTTCTAAGTGGTGAGGTTTAGTGGCATGGTATAGTAAAATGCCTAATACAGGGGAAAGTAATATTTGCCCTTTTGTTTTAAAACATAGTACCATGCTGCATGCCCTGTAGTCCCCGAAACTCACTGGTTTGGGAATTTACGAGCGAAAAATTTTCTGTTAAATTTGAAAGGACGATGTCGGCAGGGGAGTCCCCGGACCCATAGGGATTACCAAGGTTGACAAAGTTGGGGGTTCCATCGTAGCTGGTGCATTGGAAGGGTTTTATCGGGTAGGAGTGCGGTTAATTGAATTATTTCATCGCTGGGTCATTGGCGCCTCGTAGCACAGCAACCTAAGTAACGTTGCAGCCGCCTAAGGCTGGTTCTATGGGTGCTATAAACCTCTCAAATCTGAAGAGCTGAAACTTACATTGGTTTCAGTGACCGCCTAACGAAGGACGAAATATTGTAGAGGCCGGCACCCTATCATAGGGACGCCAAGGGTGTACGGAGGAAAAGAAGATGCCAAGAGAGAAAGGCACAACCAAACAAGCCAAATTTCAGCTAATATACAACTCTTTCATCTCCTCCCCCCCCCCAACTATCATAACCAGGAAGTGTAGACAGAACTCACAAATTGTAGACTTTGTAGTGATCTTTATGGTGTTCATCCAAGAACCTGAAAGAGAGAAAAATAAAGTAGTATTTACCATTAACAAGAGGGACGTTCATTTTTTCCGGTCTTACACAAGCTATGGTAGAAGTGTACATTGAGTACACAGCTTTCAACTGAAATCTTGAAGAATGGACCTATAGTCTAACAATCAATTTGATATTCAGGTACACACTGTTTTTAACGGTTGACGAAGCAATTATTAGTCACCACAGAACGAACAGGTTAAACAAATACTTCAGAGAATTAATTCGAAGCCCTTCGATGTTGGTTGCCGCAGTCCAAACCAGGAAGAGTTTAACCGATGGAGTATCGTGCAGTAGGTACACAGTACGTGGAATAACAACAACATTCTCGGTGCGAAACAAGGGGACATTGAGCCGGCAAATTAACACAGCCTCAAGATTAACAAACCGCCGTGCAAAATCCAGACAACCGTTTCCCTCTGCGAAACCCAAATCTGAGGTGACTCTCGTCATCTAAGGAAATTTCCTCGGCCAAACACAACGTAAACAACAACACCCTCACAGCTTATTTAAATACTACATCAGAGAAAACAACCAACTGGAACACAAATAGGTGCAGCATATTGGACACCCAGTTCGATGGAAATGGTACGTCAGAATCTTAGAATCGGGGGTTCCCCACCTTTTTCGACTGGGGTACCATTTCGCGTTTTCGTGGTCACGCCCCCCCCCCCAGTACCACTGTATGGAAAGTCACCTAAAATAGTGACTATTTGCGAAACAGGTATCACGCTGGGAAGTTAAACAGTATTAAATATTCTCAAATTTACCAATCCGATCTGAGCAAAAGAAAGATCCTACAGAAACATACCTATTTGATTAAATGTCCAGTCAATGGGACGGTTGAGCCTGTTTCTTGCTCACAAGCAGGTCGATGTTAGCCTTTTGTTTTGGAGAAAGTTGAAATGTAGGCGTAACAACTGGTTGGTTTAAACCCAGACGAAAGGGACGATTTACCCCTCAAATCATTTCAAAAGTTGCGATTTGTTTGTATATTTAGTCAATCAAAAAGTGCAGTCGGGGAAAGTAAACAAGGTACATGAGGTTACCATAGCGTTAAGTCATTTCTATCTGAGGGCCCCCCTCCGTCATGCCTCAATTCCTCCCCCGTGTGCCAGGACGCCTTTTTCGGGAATAAAATCCCAGCGAGCTGAAACATCTAGGGCGACATACCGAGTTGGTAAAAAGGCGAGCACTTACTTGACCACCGATTCCATGTCGTTCCTGTACATGCTCTCCAGCCTTTCAGCCGGGAATCCCATCGCAATGATATTTTGGGAAATATCTGTTTGTGAACGACGTTAAGGCATAAAGGAGGTAACTGAAACGTTTCACCTTCAAAACCACCCACGGAAAAGAACTGGGTGGGGGGGGTGAAGCCTTGCCTGCGACGTTCACCATCAAGGGATGGACTAGAGAGTGGGAGCTGTCGTTTTTGGGCTCTTATTACAGACAGGGTAAAAAAAAATATCCCACCAATTCAAAAAACAGTTGGGAAGACGAGATCGTCGTAATTCTTCCAATTCTTCAACTTATCATAATTTTCATGTGCTCAGAAAAACTGCGCAAATCTGACGTGAACTACTGGGTAGGCTTCAGGGGTAGCATGCCATCCTTGTTTATCCCCCCCCCCTCCCTGTGGCATATGCACACTATTTTGCCATCAATTTCATTTTTCAAGTGCGTCCGGATCCAAATGTGACACGACCGGTCGCCTGGTAGCAGATTTCCCATACATACATATCCCCCCCCCCGGCCACCACCTTCCCAACATATTTCACTTCTAATCCCTTTCACAAATTACAATCTTTGATTCCATGTAACACACGGATAATCAAAAAGTAAAAACTATTAACGAAACATGCATTGTGCCGCAGGCCGAATATCGAAAATGATACACTTTGTCCAGAAAGAAGGTCGAAACTGTCTTCCTAATGTCCATACATGCTGTACGCATAAAACTGCCATTGTCCTTTAATGAAGGTCTCCAACGTCTCAATACGTCCCCCGCTGGCGGCTGCTTCGCAAAAAATTGCATCTCGACTAAATTTTTAATTGATTAATTAAAGAGCCCGGAGACAAGCATTATTGATTGCAAGGGACAGGGTTTACTGTACAGCTGCACTAACGAAGCCCCGTTGCATCATTACGTAAATTGCAAAATCCATCGTTATGATTAATGCACTGGAAATGTCCGTTGTATGTATAGGAGAAGAAGGTTCTACAGAACGTCATGGACAGGAAGAATCCAATTGTATTGCACAAATAACAAAGCGGTTTCCATTCATAGGCGGTGGTGCACATCGATGAATAGAACTAACTGATGTCATATTTATATGGACGATTCGTGGAAGTGACAGGAAAGCATTCTACTATAATGACTTATCAGGACATATATATCTAAATATATATATATATCTATACATACATGACTAGCCATAAGTGTTAAACTTTGTAACATCAGCGAAACTGAAGTATCTCGTAATGAATGTTCTTACTGCCCGTCGAAACGGTCTTATTTAGCATACATAGATACTGCAACAACATGATATTATTAGGTCATAAAATGTTCTCAACTAACATGTATCATCATAAATCCTAAACGTTCAGTGTAACGACTAACAATTAGCCTTGTCCATCACATTCACTGTAACTTGTAAGCAAAACGATGTCCTCGCACGGCTAACGATGCAAGGTGGATTCCAAAGTTACGCAGACCTACAGTACGGGGCAAACTGTCGTACATTGACCATCCCCGCTAAATGTAGGAATACCTTTGGGTCATTTGCGACAATCTGTCCTACTCAAAATGCATTGCGTTTTTATCTGTCTTTCTATCTGTCTATATGTCTGTCTAATAACTTGTGTTATTGATCTGTTTGAATAAACAATGACAAATGTTTGTTTACAAGAAAACGAAAGTATGAAATATATTACGGATGAAAAAAAATGCATTGCGTTGACATCTTTGCCAGACTGTAAACAATTGAATTTGGGGCCCAGTCTGGTGCAGGAACACATGTACGAAATTACCCCCCCCCACCCCTGCAATGAGACATAAAAAAGAGATAACGAGCTATAATAACTATCCGCTGGGGGGAAACGATACGCTTCTTGCCTGGAACACATACAGTTACCATCACTGTACCAAAGAATGTGTAAGGCCGCATGTAAGCAACACGCACGTGCACACACATAACGTGCCAACCCGACAGCAAAGGTCCTCGAATGCTTTACAGCCATAGGGAACAATGTTAACAAAACACAACAACAAACGGAATAGAAGGATACAGGATAGGTCCAGGTCGTACTCTCCAGTCGTGTATCTGTTCTTGTTTTTACTGACCAGTTCTCGAATCTTCGCAGCCATGTTTACAAAGTGTTCACATCCAGAATTGATTCAACTGCCTGTGCCACTGACACGATGACACTCCTCAAAGAGATTGTCTCCCTCCCACGAACTGTGGTCGTCGTTACGAGCAATTTCCTCGGCCCGTGGCAAAAGTCGCTGCAAAAGAAAAAACACAAAAAAAAAGTAAAAAAGTAATTGATGACAGCATTTATGAATGCAGGCATGACCACCTCTCAAACTGTAAAGATCCAATGAATGAAATTATCAAAATGATGAAGATTCGGATGGATTAAAACTTGTTTTGGTAAAAGCAGGACGTGTGGTGTGATGTGATCTTAAGAGGTTTGTTTGGCACAGGCGAAAAGAAAGATGAGGCCCTCTACTTATGTTTAGTAAACTGTAATAGCCAGGATGGGCTGGCTGGGAAGCTCTGTTCCCTGCAAACTTTTTCTTCAGTGAGATGCAGGTTCAGTCATGAGATTAATTCCATTTTGGAAGTTTCGGGGTAAGTGTTTTCTTCATTGAGATTTCCGTGGAAACAGATAGTGGTTGCTGCAAAGAAATACGAAGTTTGGTTTTTGTTATACGAGTGTGACACCTCAAACTGTACTGAATAGCTAAAATACATACATACATACTGTAATACATACTGTAGGCCTTAAAAAAGACAAAACTGTAAAACTGTACAGTAGATGGAATACAGAAGTACTATATATACATCTTTTCGCACGGTGAGAATGGCATGGCAAGGGGTATGGGAGTCACACCCTGCAACTTTTGGTCATATTCGGTAAACCTCAGTCATTCAAAATTTACTCAGTCTACGGACGAATATCGAAGGACCTGACTATCGTAGACTTAAAACTTAAAAGACTTAAAAATCTTATTTTCACAGTTAAATTATAGTATCATGATTACTGACCATTAATAGCCCACCAATTTTTGGCACTCCCTGCATGGAATTTTTGCAACTATACCAATGGTAATACTGTACTGTATCTATTCTCGCATATATTTCATAGGCATATATTTCAGAGGCAGATGTTTCAGAATGATAATGCCATGCGTAAATAAAGTTAACGACAAATGGAGCAGACACGACGAGGCGTGTTGGCGGGAGTAGGTTATCCTCATATCATCTGTCCTGCTGTAATTTCAATTATTGCTCTGAAATTCCCATTTATACACACCTGACGGCGGAAGGGGGAAGTTGGGGGTTCATCCCCAGAGGGTCTTCCCCTCAATTGCTTCAAGCAAAACATGAGACATTTTCTATCCTTCATGTGCAGCCTGCCATTTATTCTATGTACTGTCCAATTTTCATGTATATATATATACAATATGCTTTATGCAACATAACAATAGCAAAACTCACCCTCTCTTGGTGCACATCTCTTTGTATGTGTCTGGGACTCATCTCAAAGTCGGTCCATGCCTTCCCGATACAAATTATTTTGAAACCCATATATTGAATCCCATTTCTGGCAAACGGGGAGGGTAAACCCCTCTCCTTAAAAGTAGAACACCTCCCCATCAGAACCCACTTCCTGTTTCCCCCTCCCCTTTAAATTCAAATAGCTCGATTACTGTTGAATATATCGAAACCATTATAGTTTTTACATTATCGAATCTATACACAGCAGTGCGAGGGAGGGATGATATTGATAAGCAAGCGATCCACGAGGCAGGGCAACCAGCCAGAAAAGAGTTGAGAATCGCTGGATTACTGTAGAACAAACATGAATCCTAAAAGGGTGCAGTTGCAATTACAGCATGGGTTTTATTGGCAGCAATAAGTTCTGCTTAGTACAGTAACTGTGTATACACATAAAACCATTCTGCATTATACTATGTACAGCATATGGGTATGACATACTTTACCAAACATTGAAACTTTTGTCATAAAATTCCCTGAAGATCCACTTGAGATTTGAAATACATGGAACTGTAGTTAATGGCCTGCAAACATGGCCTCCAATAGTCGATCTAGCAGTCACACGTATGTCACAATACAGCCAAAGGCAATCCGGAGATGCAGCACAATAATGCAACCAGTGTATTATTTAGGAGATAATACTGCTGATTCATATACAACGTTATTGACCAGCATTTAATCCCCGTGAATAGCTTCTTAACCCCATTCGATGATTTGATTACTTGATTGACAGTTCTGTTGTTGGTATAATTAACTCCCTCTTCTTCCTTGAAGTGTTTCTTTTCACGCCTAACTTGATACTGAACAATAACTGTGATTCGATGGCTACTATAACTGCACGGGCAGATGTAATGGCTAAAGTTCGACATTTACAACAACAAAAAAATGACTGGCCAACATTATAAACTTTATAACAAAACTCGAAAGGTAATGTAAAATGACTAAACTGGGATGATAAAACTTTTCCTACGATTGTTGTAGTAACATTGACGAACAGAAGATGTACTATCACCTCCTCATCGTGAATAGGGCGTCAATTCAGTACCGGTTTGCCTAGCATGAAGAGCCATTAACCCAGCGGTTAAAAAACCACCGGTACCGTAAACACTATAAATGATGATGTTTTACAGAGTACTATTACTATACTGTAGTTTTGCATAGCTTTATTTCAGTCCCATAAAAGATGTGCAACATCAGTCAAGTTAGCTAAATTGTAAAAACTACTGTACTGTATGGCTATGTTATCCATTTAGCTCAAATTAAAAGGTACATATATATTAATTAGGCCGCTACACATGAGGAAGACGGACTGCTGAAGCTAGAGTACTGCAAACGTATAACTATATATGTAACGGCAGGCCTTTAGTGTGAGGGGAAAGTACAGTAGTCTGTAACCAGGGAGTTGTTATTTAGAAGGAGACAACAAATACTACTCTCTTTCAAACTAACTCAGTACCGACAGTACTAACTCAGTCCTTATTGTTCCTCGGCTAGGAATGTAATTGTGCTGAAAGGTGATTACTATCAGGCACAACACCGCCCGTCATCTGCTACTGTTCCAGACGGTCAGAAGACCATATTCTACAATACAACTTGTATTGCCAGTCGTTTTCTGCTTATTCAAAATTAATATTTTCGACGCCATTCGACACCCTATTCACTATAAGGAGGTGGTAGTTTACATATTTCTGTTCATCAATATTGCTATAACAATCGTAGGAAAACTTCGTAATCTTCCGTACTTTGCGTGGAAATGATTCCAGTTTAGTCTTAATATGTTACCGTTCATTTTAAAGTTATGCTTGCACGAGAGGTATAATTAGATTACAGAATGTAGACCAGTCGTTTTTATCAAATGTCGAATGTGGTCGTAACATCTGTCGGTGCACAGTTAGACATCAAACCATTGTTAAGTTTAATTTATTGTTCAGTTGTTATGTTATATGTGAGAAAGAGGAAGTGGACTGGACCAACAACAGAACTGTCAATCAAGGAATCAGATCAACAAAAGATGTTAAGTGGCTATTGACGAGATTAAGGCTGGTCGATACTGTTGTGTCTCCTTCTAAATAACAACTCCCTGCTGTAACAATCCCCGTAACAGTTACAATAGATTACGTTGACTCACTGTAATCCGTTGAACATTCTAACACTTTTGAACTGCTTATTCTAGTCAAGCATTAGCCATGAATAGGGTACTGCAGGTCTTGGCATGTAGGATACTACTGTACTGGTCCAATATGTTTTTATTAATTTTTTGTATAAATCTATTATGTGTTATTATTTCTTGACGTTTGTTATTATTTATACTTGGTGGAGCTGGCTATCTGACGAAACGATTGCACGAAAACGCTCTTTGACAACACTTACATTACATTTGCAGAGGAAGAAATGTCACTCCAACTGGAGTACTGTCACCAGAGCATAGCGCATGACATCATAAGTCTAGTATCACTCCAGATGAAGACAGGTAATGATGATATCATCCTAGGTGGGATATCATCCATTGCAATTTACAGTGATTCGACCAAACACATCTGGTGGATAATTATATCCTTTCACAAAGAGTTCCCATCTTACAGTAGGATTACAATCCTCCACTTACATACAAGTATATAAATGATTATCCCTAAAGCTCTGGATTGGAATTAATAAATCACCTTTCAAGTACTGTACTTTAAACAGTAAATGTACTTTGGCTGACTGTAAAGTCTGTTTTGATAGCCGGATACTACATACATGTACAGTATATGGCTCCATATAATCAATAATCATAGGTGCAGAATCATATGTGGGAAATGGAGGGCAGTCACCCCCAGACCAGAAAAAAGTAGGGACTATGTGTCATTTCAACTCCCCCCCCCCCTAGATATGAGTCACTTTACTTACTGCAAAATACTGTATAGTACCATATGGCATGTAACCTCTCTCAAAGATGAGCCCCCCTTCTCTCTAGACCTATCCCACAGGACACAGCTTAACCACCTATGAATCCTGAATGGTCCCCATACAACGACTCTGGGTCAGCCAGTATGTTCCAGTGCTCAAATCCCACCTCCACCCCCAGACCTGTATGTCCTGCTGTCCATAATTATTCTTATATAGCTACTGTATTGTTTGGCATTTATTGTGCATACAAATATTGTACAAGATGGATGGAGATGCTGTATGGCTACCAATAATTGTACTATATATTTAATACAGCTATTAATGTTTTACATTTATAACTATATTGTGCATACATTCATTGTACAAGCTGGATGGAGCTGCTGTATGGCTAACCCATAATTGTACTATATATATATAATACAGCTATTAATGTTTTACATTTATAACTATATTATGCATACATTTATTGTACAAGCTGGATGGAGATGCTGTATGGCTGCCCATAATTGTACTTACACAGCTATTAATGTTTTACATTTATAACTATATTATGTATATAATTTTTTGTACAAGCTGGATGGAGATGCAGTTTGGCTGCCGATAATTGTTCCTAAACACAAACTAATTAAAAAATAAGATCTGGCCTAGATTCTATGAAGAAACAACAACCATAAAAGTCATAGCATAAAAGCATAGCAGTTATTGCTAAACAATATTTTTTTAGACAATTCAACGCTGTCCGAGGTTATGATTGTCTTCGTAGACCTAGGCCATGGGGGGGTCATGGCAGATGTTGACAAATCTGGGGTAACATAAAATTAATTTTGGCTCATTTACAACAAATTTTTCAAATCAGTTTAGCACATGAAACCCACAATAACCCTGGCAAGATAGCAAGCTTTTTTTTATAATTATTGCTGATACAGTAGCTACAGGCTACTGTACACTAAGGACCGCGGTATTTTTTACGGTCAATTTGTTCTTACGTTCACACATCCTTTGGATAGTAGAGCTGAGAATCTATCCCTTGGAATTTGTAATACTGTAGCCTTGTTGAAATCATGTACAGAATCTGAAAGAAAATATTTACATCAGCAAACAGAAATAGACCCATGGTTTTAACACCCTTTAAAGAGGATTCTCACCTAACACTACCAGTAATATATGGTACCATTATACTGTCTACAACTTATACACTGCATCAAAATTTGTACAATAATCAAACGTTAATGACCCTGGAAATGGAATAGTATATATTGCTGTACATACATCAAGCAATATATTGAACTGAAACCTTGTGAGTGAGTACTGGAGTTGCTGCACTGAACAAGTCGCGTCCCGGCTAGGAATTAAACCAGAAATGTTTGGATTATAAATTATATAATTAGACGATCAACACTCAATCTCCAAGCCACACACGGACCTCTGCTTTTGCTGGCAGAATTTGTAAATCATAATCTTTAGGGTACTGTATAGCTATATACCCACCTCAAGGAAACCATCAAAATCATTTATTGAATTAAGAGAGTTTTATCTCCTAACAGAAATATATTCAAAATATATTCAATTTTGTCTTTAGTTTGCAAATTTGCATTTTTCACAGGGTGTTGTTAGAAATATCACCTTTATTCTTATTAAAAAGCAAATCATTTCCCATTGTTCCCACGGGAGTGGTACTTTAATGACACACCAATGTCATGTTTGGCTTAGCCACCAACAATGTTTAGGCAAACACTTGCAACTTTGCTGAATATTAAAATATTAAAAAAAAAAATAGTTTTGAATTTACATAATTTTCATTGTAGAAACAGGTCTAGAACACCTTCCTAATTTACCATAATTTGCAATATACAACTGACCTGAAAAAACCCCACAAAAGTACATATTTTAAAATGCCTTAATTAACTCCTTGACGGATTTTACTTTCATAAGTGGCAAATAACAGGAAATTGGTAGCTCTTTCTCGCCATTATTATTGTAACTGTTATTCAAACAAAATACAAATTAAATAACAGTAGTTCGAAATGAACATTGAAATGCAGGTCTAGCTGAAGGGTCAAGTGCCATGCTACTCACCATCCAGATTTAGCTGTAGTCTGGGTCTACTAACGGCTACTGGCTGCACATCAACCACTATCGGGTCCTCGATGACCAAGGGCTACTTAGACTGGCAATTAGTGTAGGGCTAGGTCAAGTAGGCTAGGCCACTGTGATTTACATGAAATGTCACTGGAGAAAGGGCTCCCAGGTTCAGACAATCATACTCAACTGTACTGTATAGCCTTTTGTAGGCCCCGAGTCCCACTTCCAATGAAGAGAGTGCACTCAAGTCACATTAGTGCCTGGTTTTTATTTTAACATTATTGGTAGGTAAGTTACTGGCACTGTGGCAGTAATTAGACCTATCCTGTAATGTAACTTTGTTTTACTTGTATTTGTGCTGTAGCATGTTCGTACTGTAGCCTAGGCTTTGATTGAATTTAAAGTAAGATCAGACTAGTCCTTGGACCAACTTTAACACTGTCCTGTGGTACATCTAAGTGCTAAGTAGTAAGTATGACTACGACTGCAGGCAGAATTAGTATTCAATAATACAACCAGATTATCATAAAACCTCAAAGTGTTAATAATTCATGTAGCCATGGAATTTGAAGGAACGCTCGACGTTAACAGTTAAAGAGGTTGGGCTATAATTGTTGGCCAGCATGAGACCTGGACTAAGCAGTGCTAGTTTAGGCTTGGCTAGGCTAAGGAATGGCCTACCGTATTCTCCGTAGCGTAAGTTTAAACGTCTTCCTCAGTCCAAGTAAACGAAAACGGCAGACACACACATTGGTTTCCTTCTTGAAAGGCGAGGAGCAACTCACGCCATTACGACATTTTAAGTTCCTCCTTTTCCTTTAGAAGATAGGCAATAAATAACGAGGCATCGGAAATTGCTGAGATGAACATTGAATATTCTTCTGTGAACTTCCTTAGCCTTCGCGTTAGGTGGGTGCTGCTGTGCAGCGCATGCAGCGACAGTAATAGTAGTAGTACTGTAGTACTAGTAGTAGTACTAGTAGTACTGGTACTTACTACTAGTACTAGTACTAGTGTATACTGTATGCAGTGGAGCTGAGTCTTGAACTGTATTCTCTGTGTCGTACAGGCGCAGATTGACTGCATATGACGTCACACGAAAGGTTAAAAGTTATTTATTAGTTACGAAATAACTAGTTTCACGAGAATCCCCGACAACCTTTTTTGTTTGTTTGGTTCATGTACACCACCTTCACCTAGCCCTGCAGACTTGCCTGTAAGTAATTTTGAAATATATAAAAAGAAAACCCTTAAATAGCCGAAGTTAATTTGTCGCCAAGCCGGATGATCTTGAATCCAACTGGGTGGAAATTTTCATCATCTTTTGCTGCGTTTTCATTATTTCTTAATCTGCTGCATGAATGTGACGTCATGCAAAAGAATCCTGGCTTTACAAGCTGCGCCACGTACTAGTAGTAGTACAATAAATTTTAAAACCGTACCAGATACTACTATTACCAGGGAGATGCCACTATTGGCAGCTCCCTGGTATTACTATAAAAAATAGAGAAAGAGAGTAATAGCTGTATGAATGTGACGTTATGCAAAAGAATCCTGGCTTTACAAGCTGCGCCACGTACTAGTAGTACAATACAAAACCGTACCAGATACTACTATTACCAGGGAGCTGTCACTATTGGCAGCTCCTGGTATTACTATAAAAAATAATAGAGAGAGAGAGAGTAATAGCTGTATTAATGTGACGTCATGCAAAATAATCCTGGCTTTACAAGATGCGCCACGTACTAGTAGTACAATACATTTTAAAACCGTACCAGATACTACTATTACCAAGGAGCTGCCACTATTGGCAGCTCCCTGGTATTACTATAAAAAAAAATAGAGAGAGAGTAATAGCTGTATGAATGTGACGTTATGCAAAAGAATAATGGCTTACAAGCTGCGCCACTAGTAGTACAATACATTTTAAAACCGTACCAGAGGCTATTACCAGGGAGCTGCCACTATTGGCAGCTCCTTGGTATTACTATAAAAAAAATAATAGAGAGAGAGTAATAGCTGTATGAATGTGACGTCACACAAAAGAATCCTGGCTTACAAGCAGCGCCACTAGTAGTACAATAAATTTTAAAACCATACCAGAGGCTATTACCAGGGAGATGCCACTATTGGCAGCTCCCTGGTATTACTATAAAATAATAGAGAGAGAGAGTAATAGCTGAATGAATGTGACGTCATGCAAAAGAATCCTGGCTTTACAAGCTACGCCACGTACTAGTAGTACAATACATTTTAAAACCGTACCAGATACTACTACTACCAGGGAGCTGCCACTATTGGCAGCTCCTGGTATTACTATAAAAAATAATAGAGAGAGAGTAATAGCTGTATGAATGTGACGTCACACAAAAGAATCCTGGCTTACAAGCAGCGCCA
>JAODAG010000008.1:278846-292102 GCA_027574785.1 Orphnurgus asper | reverse complement strand
AGATTTCGTTTCCTCTCTACCACACCCTACGTCACCCTACTCACTACATCACCCGACTCCCTACATCACCCGACTCCATACTCACCGCCTCTCCCTTCACTTTCCTCTGGAACAACGCGTCGAGTCCGAACGATCTGCGATGCAGCTAAAAGTGAGCCAGATATTTCTCCCAAGTCGTAACCCTTTGATGAAAGAACACTTTGATGAAAGACTCACTGGCTGAAAAGTCGCTGCTTTTGAATGCAGAGAAAGACCCCACTTTTTATGTTTTATGAGAGCCGAAGCGTCTTCCAGTATCGGTCGAGGCCTTTTCGTACAAAAATCGGTTCCGTTGTATGGATATATATGTGTTTTTTTGGTTGTTTCTTACAGAACAACAGCCGTGCCACAACGGCGGCGGCGCCGCCAAGAGATTTAAGGCCATGTCGCCGAACAGCATGACCATGCCGGGACTCCACACGTACGACCAGCAGTACGGCGGCCAAAGTGAGTCCGCGGCTTGTCGTGCAGCGCGTCATTAATGGCAAACCTTCGTACGTCGTCTTTTAATTGAAACGACTAATTTTGAACGGCAAACGTTATCGAAGAACTTGCTCGATTCACCTCGGCTGTTAAAAAGAAAAAGAAATGTGCGAAGCAACGAATGTGAAATAAACATAGACGGGCTGGTGGAGATCCAGGGAGGAGGCGGTGCAGAGATAAGCGGTCCCCCCCCCCCCCCGTCCGATCAGATTGCTAATGGGAATGGCTGCCATGCTTAGACCCCATTAGTGAAATGCGTCAGATTCTTATTTATACTTTCATTGCGTTTTACCAGCACATTTCTTTCTCCCGCTCCCCGCCCAGGACACAACCCCGACTTCCCGATGATGCCACCAGACAGCTTCCACCAAAACCAACAGCCAGCCAACATGCCACCGACATCCGGGGCACCCAACAGCTTCAGTGGCCCTCCCATATCGCACTGCGACGATAACATCGCTACCACGGACATGGTGCCGGTTGAGAAGCAGTTCAACCATGCTCTAGGGGTAGGTGTAAGTTTTCTTTTCGTTGCTGCATTAACCCCCCCTCTCCTTCCCAAGAGAAAACAGTTGTGCATCTCGTATGATTCAAAATGACGTTGTTGAATAAACTTCCCAACGAACAAATTTGTACGATAATACATCCATCCGTTCAATTTCTTTCTGATTGGTTCACAGTCAATCTGTCTGTTGAATAAATTTTAGGATTTTTCGTCATTGTAGCTTTTGATTTGTTTCCTTACCTGATCATAATTCTGTGCCTCGTTTTTCTCTTCCATTTTTCAGATGAACCTCCAACACACTAACATGCCCCATCCTAACTCCCACCTGGGTATGAGACATCCAGGCCCGCCTCATCCACATCCAACTCACCCACATCCTGAGACATCCCACCATAAGGGCGGCGGTAACCATGCCCCCAACCATCATCCTGTTCACACGCCCAACGCAGCATCACCGAGGACCATGAATATTCGACCACCCACCCCCGGTATGCCGCACACACCCACCCCGGGGATGCCCCACACACCCACCCCGGGGATGCCACACACGCCAACCATGTCAATGGTACCAAACTGCACCACTCCGAACAATATCATGGGCCCCCACACCCCGAACAGCATGCCTAGCGGTAATCACAGTATGGGAAACGGCGGGCCTATGGGAAGCAGTGGCGGCGCCATGGGGTCGAGGCCCACTACGAGCAACAGCAGTATGGCCGGCACGCCCTCGGTGAACGGTGGTATGCCTCCCGGGCCACCCATGGGCGGTGGAGGGAATATGGGCAGCAGCGGTCCCCCTTTGGGTAACAACCCTGGAATGCCGGCTGGGCCGCCAATGAACAATCAGAGCCAAGGGGGGATGAGCGTGTCGACGTCGCGTGCACCGCAGGCGAACTCCAACCCGCACCCAAACTCGGCCGGGCCCGGTTCCGTCGGGACCCCCCACTCCCAGGCCAACCCCTGCACGCCGCAGCCGACCAACCAGCCTACGAACCAGGGGGCCATCGCCGCCGGTCCGCCAAACGGTCAGATGCCGAATACGGCGGGCCGTGGTGGCGCCCAAGGAAATAGCAGTATGGCTCCGGCTCAGAGCAGCCAGTCGACCGCAGCGAGTAGCAACAGTCTGAACTTTGACCCGGCAGCTGTGATCGACGGTGCGGGTGATAGCCAAGACGCTTTGGAGAGTTTGGTGAGTGTCCATCGCGAATAATGTTTTACGTTCAGTCTGCAAGTGTATGTATGTATGCAAATAATGAGATAACGAAATTACTAATCATGAGAGGGTGGAAGAAGGGGGGGGGGCTAGGCTCTGAGGTGACTCAATTATTTGAGCATGTTAGTGTTCTGAAGAAGTACCATGGTTACTTAAGAAGAACGAGGTTAGCTGAGAAGACTACAAATGTTGAACCTTTGGGAACTTCTCTTCTTGACAGTTACTGGTTTGGGGTAGGGTGGTGGAGATCTGGTGTCTATGACAAACATTGGAATGGTAACATTTGACAGACAACCTACAATCTTGAAGTATGGTGTGATCATTTGGATGCACCGTGTAGCTTGAAGCAGTTTCTTCAGCGAACACTACTGATTTTTCTCGGGAGGGTGGGCGGGGGTGGTTTTGGGGGCAACTAGAGAAGTAAACGCTGCGATGCACAAACATCGCAGTTGAGCATTCTGGTTTCAGGTCGTGTCCCGGTTGGCGGCGATTAATTAATCGAACGCAGGCCTTCGCTCCCTCCGACCTTTTCCCCTCCGTGTACGTCATTTTACATCTCGTTTTCGTTATCTTGCTCTTTCCAGCTCACGTCCGAAAACATCGACGAGGAATTACTTTCCATCTTGGGGCCGGACAACGCGACCAGCGAGAGCAACGACAGCGAACTGCTGTCGTTGTTCGACCCCTGAGGAGCAGGTGGGGGTGGGGAGGTTGTTATTAACGGGGAAGGACTCCTTCCGCCATCCTGTCAGATATGTACTTACAAAACAACGTTCGAGACAACGACGAAATGGAGGTATATTTTTAAAAAAAAAGTCGCGACGACGGGAGAGGATCGCGGCGACTCCGAAGAGACGAAAACTACGAGTGCAAGACCACTCTTACGTATTTCAATGGAGAGGCGGTACTTGGCTCGTCGTGATGGAAGGAAGGATGAATATTTTTTTTTGGTTCTTGTTGGTGGGGGGATGCAATTTTGCCAGTCTGATGAACCCTTGGTCGTAACTCATTTGTGGAGCAGCTTTTCCTTCTCACCATGCTTTGCAATAAACTTTTTTTTTTTAAATGGCTTAACAATGGATGGCATAACAATGGATGGCTTAACAATGAACCAAGTAAGCCAATGTGACGATTCGGTGGATAAACTGGAGCGGACCATCCGGGAGATGCAGGACGGGGGGGTGGCCAAGCGATTAGAGAGTGTCCAGGAAGCTGTGGAGAATCGGATCCCCCCCCCCACTCAGCGGAATGCGAAGGAAAATTGCGAGCTGAAAGATGAGGAGGGGGTCGGAGAAATCACGATGGGTCTCGTCCAGTGTAAGCTGGACTGTCGGGTGGACTGTCAAGGTACCAGGGTGCCGGGGAGTCCTCCAATTGGAACTTCACCACATCGGGTGCTTATTTTTTGCGCCAGGGGAATGTCAGAATGGACAAACCCATTACATTTTCAGCAAGCTTACTATGCCAGCGGTGGAATGGCCCCATATGCCGACGGTAGACTGCATTTGGAACTTTCCATCTGCAGGACAGGGAAGCTATGGTACCCCAAGATGGGGGAAGCTATTGTACCCCAAGACAGGGAAGCTATTGTACCCCAAGACAGGGAAGCTATTGTACCCCAAGATGGGAAAGCTATGTACCCCAAGACAGGGAAGCTATTATACCCCCAAGACGGTGACCAGGATTCAATTCAATGGACGAGGCATGTGTCATTCATTCAACATTGCTACCTTGGCTGGTCGTTGATGTCGATGGTAAACCGTTCCATGAAACGTCCAAATTTTGAAACCAAATTAGAGGATACTTTGAGATCTTATGTTAAATTGCTCGACGTCCCAACTAGAGAAACCGTCTGAAAAATTTGAAAAAATGCTTGAGAAGTTGATTTAAACGTGCTAACGAAAAGGGGCCAAAGATGAAACCCATTCAGTGGAAGTTGGTGTGTATGTGTTACCGGTGTTTATATGCATGTGTGCATAGTACGGCACTTTGGATGGATTGATCTTGATATATATTACGTTAGTCACAGACAGTGCATGGTCGCTATTGTTTTTGAGTGTTAAGCTGGGAATGCATATTAATGAGTGGGTGGGGATTAAGGTAAAGCTCTTTGAATTATCTCAGTCAGTATGTTGAAGTTTTGCATATCTCTTTCCAGACTAGGCAATGCTATGGAGTGAGTCCCAGTGGGTGAGAGACAATATTTCCCAAACTCATAACCTTTATTTTCCAAGTATCCGGTGTCTGGTTTAACGAGTGGATTAATGTCGGTGTTCCCAATTTCACTTTCAAACATTATCTATTGACCTAATTATTCTCCCATATACTGGATGATCCAGTTACTAAATATGTTGCAATAAAGTTTATAGGATTGCAACATACTCAACCCCTTTGAATGGTGATTTATTGCTTGGGGTTATCAAGAAAAAAAGGGTATAGTGTAGGTGGGGGAAGGCATAGGTGGGGATGGAGGAAAAAAATTTCCCATGGTAATATCTGGAGATGTAACTTAACTTACTTGGGATATATCGACAAACATTGGAGTAGGTTGTGGCAGCCATAGACGGACTCGACTTCAAAATATCTTGACCAAGTCCTAGATTTTTATGTGGTGGCTAATGGGGGTGTGAGGAAGGTGGGGGCCGGGTGAAGAAACCCCATTATGAAATTTCTCGTAGAACCTCGATGTAGCTCTGCATTCTGGTTTTTGTTAGCTTTGGCGAGGTCGGTTTGTCGAGTGTTTTTGTTTGTTTCACGACTTTTAACAAAAAAAAAGGAAAAACGTGCAAGGAATTTTCGTTTCGTTTTTGTACATTGGCAAAAGTAATTGAACAACGTATTTTACCACCATCGTGTTTGTTGCAGAATGTGAATATTTTTGTACCAAGTTGGAAGGGGAGGGGTCACTCCACCCTCTGGTCTCGACAATACGTATTTTAACTTTATTTATTGAAAATATTTGCATTGTGTGCAAAAATTCATTCCTTTTTGTATATATATATATATATATACACACAACTTGTACATATAATAATTTTAAGTTGTCCCCCCCCCCAATTTGTTTGTTTTTAAGTTTTTTGTTATTTATGCACCTGTACAGCCGCTTTTAAAATGTTTTGCTCACCGCTGCGACCAAAAGAAAAGATCTACTTCATTAAAAGTAAATGGTTGACCTCCGTCAGTCTTCTTGCTGGATCTCCCAAAGGCACTCTCGGAAGTCGCTGCTGGGCGATTCGAGCTCAGAAGAGCAAACGATGGTTATCGCACGGTGTGGGAGGGCGAGATTCATAGATGGAAGTCGATGCAAAAACTGAAAATGACTCCACATGGACGATGTTTTGCCCCACTGCATCCTCCGTATCTAGTCGCCTAATTTTTCAAGAAGGAAATAAAACCATACGTTTTTTTCCACTTCACTTATGGAAACCCATTCCTCGATATTGTCTGATGCACCGGAGGTTCCAACATTTCGATGTACGTACTTAAAACAAAGCTCAGAGGCCGGCTGCTTTTTTCCAAGTCGACCACACTTTTGGAGAACCGTCTTATCTCTTTTATATAAGAAACCGAATTGTCAATTGCTTGCTTTTTTTTTTGGCCTTTTTCTCTCTTTCGTCGTTTTATTCGTTTAACTGTAAATTGGATGTGTTTTTGTGTGTATTCAATTCTTCTACACATATTTTCTTTCATCTGGCAGTCTTTCCCCCCTTTTAGAAGCTTTGTAGTTTTTAATCCTAGGCTTTTAAACGTTTTTTTTTTTTTTACAATGTTTAGAGAAAAAAAAAAGGCACCGCCAACTCGAGTTTTCTGCCGCCGCTAAGTAGGCAGACAAGTTTTGTATAATTGGTGAGTAAAAATACCGGTAAAATATGCAAGTTAGTTTAGTCAGTCAAATGGTTGTACTATTGTTAACTTGGAAGTGGGAAGGGTCAATTGGTTCACCCACACTCCTCCCCCATTCCCTGTCAGTATGTGATATACCTGTGCCTTCATCCAGCCCTATGAGGGTAAACAAATACTAGTGTAATTTGAAGGATGTGAACAAAACAAAAATCATAACAAAAACAACCAATTATTGTAGTTAGTGGCTGATTGATTTGGTTTTGACAAGTTTTTTTCTCCCATAGAAGATGGTGCAACCAGGCAGAAATTTTCATCACATGCTATGGCAACCAGTAATTAAAACACATTCACAGTGGGGGGTGGAAAACAGTAACCATTTCTACTTTTGTTGCTAAGGGGATTCTCTTTTTGTTTGTTCAAACTTGTGTGGAACCACAGACACCTGGGCCATATTTGCATCATTTATTTACACATGTAACCGGGTCACTTGTAATAATGTCTCCTCCAGCTGTTGGAAAAATCCCAACTGAATTCACCGATGTGGTCGCTATGGTTACCTAGTTATTTTTTCACTCCTGCACCACCACCCACCCATAAATGTATATTTGTAGAATACAATAGAATTCCAATGCTTTGTAACTTATTGGTACAATGACATATTGTCATCTTGAAATTTTTTGTATCTTTATTTGAGTCCTTATTTTACTATTTATGAAAATAGAGTGAAATTCACAGATGCCAACGGAGCTCTCTTCTTTGTGTTTTACTTTTCGAGTGGTGAAAGTGTGAGATGCCCAGGGGATCCCACCTTAATTTAAACTTTGTTAATTTCTTCTATGATTTCCCTAAAATTGCTCTGTGGAGATTTTTACTCCGAAGTTGCTCCTCCTGGATCCATTTCTCTTCTTTTTTTTCTCTTGCAAAGCAGATCACCAATTCTGTGATACAATTTTTTCTGTTGTCCGTAGGCAATTGGAAGTGAGGCCCCAAGCAAGGAGGTTATTTTGGGTTAACTCTCCCAAATCGTCTATTTACTCGAGTTACATGTTTGGCAGGGAACTTTTGGGAAACATTTAGTTTATTAAGAAAGGTCAGTTAGGTCCTAAAAAAAAAAGGACCCTCAAAGTCAAGAACCAAAAGAACCCAGAGAACATTAGAAAAATTGCCTACCAAGAGCATTGTTAAAGACATTGCAACCAAATCAGGCAGACTATTCCACTCAAGAGAAGAAAATCTCCCCTTCTGAAGCTTGTTACAGTGGCCTCTAATGCTCATCTGTATTAAAAGCTAAAATTTGTCAAAAACATTTAAACGAAGTAGATCACCACAAAGTTCCCTAAGCTCAAGAGAAATTGATCTACAACCTTTGAATATAAGAAATTACTAACCCTAACCCAGAAAAATCTCATAGAAATTACAGCCCTTTTGAACCTTTTCCAATACCTACCTTCTTGAAAAGTACATGTATGGATTCCATGTCTGTACAGAAAACCACAACATCCTAGTTACTGCAACACACAACAGATTCTCCCCGTCAAGAACAAAATGAAATCTGGGATTCCCATGACCAATATGCATGACCTTATTATAACTTGCCAATCATCATAACCACTTAAACAGCCTATCAAGCTCGCTTTGTCTTTCTCTGATGAAACTTCTCAGTACAACGTTGTAACATCAGCAACACCCATAGAACCATCCATGTCATTCAAATAAGCAAGATTTAGCAATGGACCCAGAAAGAACCCTACTAGAGCCTAAGCAGAAGTGCAGCCATTAAAAGCTGTTGCATGATAAATCCAGTCCAGAATTTGACCAAGCTTTCATTCAGCTTTCTGGATATGTAAGAAATTGATAACAGGAACTAGTAAATGGACTTCCTCAAAGGTTTGTCAACAGCATCTATTACTTTGCAGAAGAGACAAAAGATTCCCTTTTTTGAACAAAGTACTCTTGCATAAGACTTGTTGAAATTGTGGACAGTGGTCAGCATTTACAAAACGTTTACACAGAAGAGCTTCCTTTTGAACTATACCCTAAGAAAGGCCACATCAGACTCACAGTGACCACAATATCCTCCAAATTGTATGAACCAAAGAAAAATTGTTATTCAAAATATAAGGAATCCCCTAATCCCTAATAGTGTCACTATACGTAGAATCATGGGACTTTATCCTTCTGTTTAGCTCTAACACAGATTCTCAATATTCAAGGCTGTTTTGCTAACTTTTCATGCCCCTTTCAAATTCACAAAATCAGCCCTTTTTAACAGTGAGAAACACCTCTCTAGACAACCAACATGGCTTCCTGCCATTGATTCAACGCTTCCTCCAAGGAACTAACGAAGCCCTTTGACCCTGGAACAATGAGTTTCAGAACACTTTTTCCTACCAACCTAGATTCATGTGGAAGTTTATTTGTTCAAGTTGGAATAAATCTTCAGAATAGTACTACATAATAATGTATGCAATAATGCAGACTACATCAGATTCTGGTTGTACAGGAAAGGGACTTGCATTTGATCCCTTGATTACCGAAATGTGTTATTGACGTAATTTTCTAACGCCCTCAATAATAAACTTACCAGAAGTACACTCTCAATTCAACCCTAGCCTTATGCATGTAGGAAGTAAACATGTCCATTAACTTTCATTAAATTGGCAGGGGTCCTGTATCAAAGTATTCAATGGACAAATCAATGTGCAATTAAAAATACATACTTAATTATTTCTTTGAAGTAATAAATCAGAATAGCAGTCCATGTGAAAAGACGGGATGTGTATGTATAACTTAATCCACAATAGTGACAGTGATAATTTGGCCTTTGGCAGTTGGTTTGAGCGGGTTCGCCCCATAGTGTGACAACAGCTGGTGGTCACAGTAACATGCAGCTATGTCATCAGAGATTTGGAACTTACGAATCTCATTGGCATTATTTTGTCCAATCAGCCTAGTGTCCTTAATTTGAAGGACACTGGCTCTTGTAAAATGGCTAATCCCAAAGGAGACGATTTGTGAGACTCCATGTCTCTCGTCTCATTTTTTCGTTTACTTGGATCATGTAACAAGTTATATCTCTAAATACATTTCTATATTGATATCAATATATAATATATACTCAGTACATTTTTAATACAGCAATAAAATTAAAAAAGGAGAATGTGAATAAGTCAGCTCACATCCCATCATTGCCGGACCCGTGTGTTTCTTTTTGTGCATAGTACTCGTTGTATGATACTGCCCAACTTCTAATGTTTCAGATGTCTACCTGAGCCTGCTGAACTACAAACCCGGCTATTTTCCAGACAGGTAAATTGACATTGTATTCAACCAAACACAATCCTGTATCCATTTATATGTACTCTATATATCAAAATTTAATTAGCCACTATGTTCTACTGAAAATGCCTACTAATGACACTGGCCAAATTTGCCAATACCTATTTCCATACACACTCAAAACCCGTTTATTTATTATTTGATTACTGGAGTAAAACAAAATAACGAGGAGACCCAAGCCTCGGCTATGAAACATTTAAGTCCCAAATGTGTTTATAAAAAGTATTGTGTTCGTCTAGAGAAATGAACACCCTGACAAGAGCCAGTAATGAGTCCTAAAGCCTTGGGTTGTTTACTGACCAGTTCTTACATTTGAATGGTACTTCTCACCATCGTACAGGAGCAGATCCGGAAGAGGGGGTACACCAATCTCTCCCCTTTTCACTGATTGGGGGAGCACAAACAAAGTCACGAAACAAGGCCACGAAAGTCATCAAAGGAGATGGGTATCAACAAAGGGGATGGGTGATGGGTGAACCCCTCCATGACCAGCTCCCCCCCCCCCTTGGATCTTGGTTCTACAAAGCTGTAAAGAGTATAAAGGAGGTTTTGGTGTTTATCCTTCATACCTTTGTTCACATAACCAAAACATGCCAGCCAGGTGATTCCTCCGGTACCTCGTCCAAAGGTTGTAAACACATGGGCTGGAGGAAAAGAAGGCTGGTAACTGGAGGGACGTATAGACAAAATATGGGTTAACCACAGGGGTTAAAAGGCCATGGCTCACTTCTCAATATGCAACATGCCAACCTGCAGCAGTCAATCTGCTAGCGATACCAATAGTAATTAAATTAGTTCCTTATGTAGATCTGTCTCAGTGTGAGAGGTTTATTCTGACTATTTCTTTAACTTCATACATATGGCATTAATAAGTATATGTCTACTACTACATTATTATTACTATTGCATTGCAAAATCCAAGATGCAACTAGTAACGATAACGTTTTCTAATTAAAATGATAGTTAATTATGTTTCTGTTTAGACGTTCTAAACAAATGGCATTAAAATGCACAATACGGTTACAGAGATACATATGACGTCTTTGTGTCTCTTAGTTCCAACCGAAAAACCAGAACTGCATTCAGGTTCCGATGTTCTTTATCTGCAAGATATTTCATACTACAGTCGTGTAAATGTTCCACATGTCAACTTGCAAACAAAATAGCTAGTGCATCTTAACAAAAACCTCCTCAAAAGTGCATTCAAGCGATCTCGCAATGGCTGTCGACAGAGCAGATCTCCACCTTCACCCCTGCCCATTTATCGCAATTTTTTACACGCATTTTTACACAATTAGTATAGTTGCCCAAGGACCACATGCTTTGAGGTAGTCTTCAGAATATTACCTATACCATATATATGCTATACATTGTACCCTTTTTTTAAATAATGCATTACATGTTCAAAAATTTCAATCAAAATTTCCGTTTTTTGTTGTTGCTCTTATTGCTTATTAAAGGTTAAAAATAACGGTGATTTATTTCAAGTTCAATTTCACATCCCTACAGTGTGACCTTGATACCTTGAAGCGATAAATCACCATTTTAGGTTTAGCCGTGTTGCAATCTTACAGGCAATCCTGTAAAATTAGTAAAATACAGTTAAATATCTAGTTACATTTAAAGTTTGAAAAGAAATTTGAGCTCACATACACCAAATTCAAACCTATAAAAAAAAACAGATATCAAATGTTTAATATAGAGGATAAATCTTTGAAAATGTTATCCTTCACTAACTGCAAGTCATCCAGCTACTCTCTTGGACTTTACACTCTCTCCGAACATAAAATTGCCGATAAAAACGCAACAGTCGTTATTCAATACCTGTTTTTTGTGTGCCCTTTAACCAATAAAGATGAAATTGAATGATTGCATGACACACAAATGTCCATGGAGGAAGAAAGTTGGGTTTTCCCCCTGCAAAGATATCAACCTTTGAAGAATTTAATGTTAGGCTCCACCAGCTCGTTAGCATGAATGCTAAAATACACCAGAACAACAGCGAGGATCTTCTCCCCCTTCATGAATAATTATGATCAAATTTGTCGCATGGCCTTAGACGATTGCCCCACAATAGAGATCATCTACTGACCATAACCAGTAGTGTTCAAAGTATGACATCAATCCAGCATGCCACAGATTTTGTGTTTACAAGCCCAAGCATCACATACATGCACACACACGCATGTTTATTTAGCATACAGACCGAGGACTTGTTGTAAAATGCATTTGTGCGAACTCGCTAACCTTAACAATAGCATCGACGACAGATTTTTAGCGAGGACTTGGTGACTCGTTTGAAATGACAAACCGCATACACATGTACGACGACTTTACATAGGCTCCTGAGCCTCAAGATGTAACAATGGTAATTACCATCAGTGAGACCGGTATCCTTGACTAGCAGGTCTACAGGCAAGAGGAGGTCAAACCTCACGAGGTAACACACGTAACATAGCACCGAAAACAGAATAGGTAAGCCGCTCAAGTGCAGCATTTGTAAGTAAAGTATTTAACTATAAAACTGTGTGCTCTGCTGGGAGTAGTATAAAGGAGGAAAATAATAAAATAAAACAATTACAACAAGATGGCTGGTCTGGAAATGAAAGGCCAGCAAAAAAAACGAAGTAAGACAGGTCAAACAAGAAAAACCGCAAGAACTTGAATCAACGCATCCATAAAATCTTTCATATCACTAACTTCTATTACTAATTTTTTTTTATTAAAATCCCCAAATGTCCCAAGTACTACACCATCACAGACTAAATGAATGACGTTGCCTTCGATTTGTAATTTTAATTAAACCAAGAAGGCTGGAGAAAATTTTCTTCGGCGTACAATTTTGGGACCTCTTTCGGCCGAGCAGTGAGCCTACGTGAAGGTGAGGCCGGCGTCGTGGTAGGTACGGAAGATCTTCTCGATCGATGTCACGTACGCGGCCGTACGCAGGTCCAACCCCAGGTTGTATTTCATCGCGGTTCGCATTATTTGCTGCAGGACAAACAAAGAAAAGGGGGCCGAGTCACAAATACCCAGAGCATATGAAGGGTACACCGAGGGTACACCAGATTCACGGCAGCGAGAAAAATTGTCTGTCGGATTATCACTGCGAAACGACGTCGGTTCGTATCCCAGACCAGTTAGTTACGGGCTAAGTTTCCCCGATTGTTAAATACAAGTATGGCCCCCACCCCTCAAAGACTATCTCTCTTCGATCGTCCGCGTCGTTCAACCGGGATCTTGTTAGGTAGGGCGTATTATTATTCGAGGTCTGTAGTGAAGATGTCCTCTCTCTCTCATTTCAGATCTCTTTGACACGAGACCAGTATAGGCTAAACCAGAATACGGTAGACCAGAATAGACTAAACTAGACCAGACAGATCTGGACTAGACAAAACAGAACTAGACCAGAGCAGAGTAATCTAGACTAGACCAATCTAGAAGAGACTGATTTAGTCCATAATATACTACACTAGATTAGCCTAGACTAAATTAGATCAGAATAGAAATTAGACTACAATAAATACAATAAACTAGTCTATTCCAGTGTAAACTAAACCGATCTAGACCACAAGAGACTTCAACTAGTCCAGAAGAGCCATAAGTAGACTAGCCAAATAGGTAGACTACTGTTAGCCTATTCCAGTCTAAAATAAACCGATATAGATCAGTGCACAGACTGACATAGAATAGGCTAGACAATAGATTAGATAATACTCGATTCAAGTACCAACAATTTGAACTGAACCCAACTGAAGGTTATTTTACTCCCCCCATATTGTAGGCGATGCAGGATATTGAAAATAGACGAACACGACAACAAGATAAAGGGGC
>JAODAG010000008.1:263774-274217 GCA_027574785.1 Orphnurgus asper | reverse complement strand
GAACGACTTACTTCTTTCCCGTTTCTAGAGGAATTCCGACGAGAACTTTAGCCGCGTCCCTCCAGCATTCCTCACTTTCGTATATCCGAGAGAGGTGCTGTCTCACAGTAGCCATCTTTAATGGAAGAGGACAGTAAAAGATGAATTACGGTCGTTAACGGGTGTCGACCCGGGGACGGTCGTCGGTTTCCGTGGACCTACAGACGGAATTCCCTCCTCTTACTTGGAGACCGCTTATCGTCGAGACGGGGAATCTCTGCATCCCTAGTGCATGCAAGCCAGTTACGCAAAGGTTTACTTACGTAGGACTGATCGGGGACAATGCCCTGGATTCTACCAGGCTAACAGGATGAATGTCTCCTTGGGAGTATTGATGGGAGAAGATGAGGATTAATCCAGCGGGAGAGATGTTATAACCACCAATGCCGACCACTGAGACCTACGGCAACGACAATCTACCTTTGGATATTTCGGTGTAACTTGCTACGAAATAAGTTTCGTAGATTTACAAAAAAACGACACTGAGTGTCTCCATTTGCCAGAGCTGGCTCGCATGCCTGGGCGGTAGTCCGGCTAATGACTCTGGCCTCTGGTGGAGGTTAGTGCTAATAGGTCCCCCGACTTAGGCGAAAGAGGTATGAACAGTCATGGTAGGCAAATATCAGGAGTCAGGCAGGCTAGGAGTGCTGTATACTTAGCAGTTTCTAAGACTGGGCACGTATTGGCCGGACAGGATCGAACATCACATCGAGGGAAACTTCCATATGCAGCTTCCGATTTACCTGTTCTTCAAAGGATACGGCTCTGGGTTGGACTTTGAGCAGCAGGAAATGCGAAGCTGTCTTAGAGACTTCATTCGGGAGGGTCACCAGGTTGCTGCAGACTTCTGTCAGCAGAGGCCTGGACACGGACAAACTGACATTTTCATTGACCACTGTAACGAGAATGAATGCGCACAAGCTGAGAATACGAACGATGGCAGTTTTAAACACAGACAGGAGCCTGAAATAGTTACAATGTGATAAATGTTTTATAAATTTTATATTAAGCCTGTATTTGGTATGAATATTAATAACTGGTCATTTAATATGCACAACATGAACACCACACACAATAAGGTTCAACTGCACACTTTGGCTAACATAATAGTATGGTATTCCATCCAGCTTGAGTTAAAGTTAAATTTCAGTGACTTAGTATTAAGCTCTGCCCACTATGAATATTATATGTTATAAATGTTATACTATAGTGGTTTAAAAATATATACACTCAATAACACAACCATACCACATATTAAAATAATCATACATACTTTTGTAAAGCCCCACCCACTTATGAATACTTACATGTATGGTATGAGCACCAACATCAATAGAGATCATCTACATACTGTAGCCAGATGTGTTTAGTACGAGCTAATTTCCATGAGTATTAATGAGAAGATATTTTACAGTGATATGGAATTGTATCAAACAAATAGTAAGTACCAGGTTAATCACACATACTGTCATGAAGACATTAATTAACATAATAAGAAATTTACGTTAAGCCGTGCCCACTCATTAATAATCATGCTACGAGAACCAAAATAATAGGGTTCAACTACTGACTATGGCTAATATATGTCACACATGGAAACCATTCATCAAATCGTTCTTCAGTTATTGCCACATACACACCACACATGTGCACACACCATCACATATGCATGGGTTACAATTACAACTGAAAACGGCTGTCAAGGTTAAAAATGACTCACTTGTGTCAACAAACACTTTAAGCGATGAAAGCAAGTCATCTTTGCTTAACTTCAGGATACTCTGCAAAATTTTCTTGTACCTGATTTGCGATGATACAAAAAAAGAGGGAAAATAACAATGTCAGTGCAATTTTTATCTACAGGAGATTCACTTTAACAGTACTACAAACATTTCACTAGGGCCACGACTCTATTTTTGTGATGTGTTTAATGTAACGGTATGGTGGGAGTATCAGGCTTCGACAGGAAATTGTGCTAAAAATATACTACACTCGCTAACTTGCTGGATAGCTTTCACGGTAGAGTCAGATCCCATTAAAACTTGCCTGCGTTGTCAATTTCTTTTCCGAAATTACATGTTTACGATTTATTGTTATTGTTGTAGGAAGGTGGAGAGCGGGCCCAGGTACGATATTTGGATGCAGTCGTTTAGAATGGCGTTTCCACAGGGGAGATCGAATGTGATATGAAAAAAGCAGAAGTTACGGACGCAGGGCCAATTAAGCCTCTACATCAGTGTCGCTCACTCGTTCTCATCCACCCGAAGATCGTTTAGCCGATGAAACCAGAAGGAAGGTAATCAGCTATTCGGTAATAGGTTATTACATATCAAGCCCAGGCAATCCCAAGAGACATATCAAATCTCCTGTCGAACATAAATGTTATTAACATATATTTGCATGATTTTAAACAAAATCTCTTGTATTTTAATCAAATTTCGTTAAAAATCGATGTGATATAAAAAAAATTATGCATATATTATCAGGGTGGGATGCTTAGTTTAGGAGATACTATTTAACTTTAGATTTTCAATTTTGGTCATTGTAACCACTATGTATACTGCTAAATTATGCAAATTTAGTACAAAATATTGAATAGGGTAATAGAACACATAACTCATCCACCTAATTACTTTTCTTATTAATTTATTAATAATTGTAATGTATAATAAAAAATATATTGTACTTTATTGTATGGTAATTGGTATGTCACATGTTTATTGTTTAAGAAGCAGCTTAATTCAAATTTGAATATTCATTAGTATAGAAAAGTGCAATTCTTTACAAATTACAGCATAATATTAACAATATAGAAAATATTATGACTTTATCAAGTTTATGTGAACGGTCCCTTGAAATGAAAATGCCATTTTATCTTGCTTCAACGAATAATTCAGCATCTGACCGAAGTATAATTCAGAAAGAATAATCCACAATTGAAAATGGCTAAGTCGAGGAAAATTTGGCCATTTCCAACAGGTTTTTGGAATAATTCGTTGGCCTTCCTTTTATTTTGCCATAACTTTGCAATGCTACGACCGATATTGGTCATCTATGCACTAAAATGTTTCTTTTGTGTTGCACTATCTAACCTCGTCCAAGACACTGCCAGCACGTATATAGTTTATTACTACTACTAGTACTACTAGTACTTAGTAGTACTAGTAGTATACTTAAGGCTAGCCTAACGCTACACAAACTAACGTTACGTCAGTGGAAGCAAGTTGCTGATAAAAAAAAATATAGCCTAGTATTCCTACTGAAGAGAGAAATAATAGACTACTTGATAATTAGCTACTTGTACGCATAAAGCTTAGTGAAAATATATAGTGTCTGGTGCGAAATACAAACTTGTCAGTGAGATCTTTAGGCGCTCCTCCAGTAGTCACAAGAGAAGACAGTCGTTCAGTAATGGGGGCAGCCATTTTAATTTAACGTATTTCCCGTTAGCCTCTGTAGTATAAAATACCTCAGATACGGACTTTTTATCTTGAAGAATATCGTTTGCACATAGAAGGTAATGATAAATTAATATCAACCATACACATATTTTTGTATTCACTTTTAATGTGCTGGAAAACTTTGAAGAAAATTTAGATTGGTCGAGGTTCCTCCAGCGTTACAATTATGGGATGGTGACAATAGGGGCGCGTGATTTTGAACAATTTCAATGAATTTTGGGCACCAAGATTTGGTAAGAAAAGCTACAAGTATATTTTTCATGCACGATATTTGCTCCAAAGTAGAACGGTCATTGTAATACACATTGGGCGAGGTCTTCGGGGACGCTACGAGAGCTCCCGCAAGGGTAAGAAATAAGCTTGGCAGTGCCAGTCCGCTGGCATCGTCGGTGTTTCGTTTAGCGGGAGGTGCTGTGTTGGCCATCATCAAACCTTCCTGTGCTACAAACTTGAGTTTAGTACGGCGAGTGCAACGTAATGCGTTCATTGGTCAATGCAATGTTTTATTTTATTATATTAATATCATATACTACACTGTAACGCACAGTACTACTAGTACTAAACCTAGCCATGCTTCCCTACCGTAGTGTAACTCGCATAGCAATTGGCCTAGTGCATAGTAGTACTATAGTCAATACAAATAATATTATTATTACTGACCATTGTGCTAAATGCTATTTCTAGCCGCCATTAGGGCCCCCGTCTCTAGTTAGATTGTAAAGAAAGATAATGTATAATTCCTGTAGACATAGCGGGCCCACCCCTTACATCATGTAATTAGAACAGTTGATAAGGAAATGGGGAATTTTATTTTGAATTTGTCTTGATCTATGCTGAATGGCCCTAGTTAGGACTAACTGAGTTTAGTGTTAGACTAGTGTTACTGTGTTAGCATAATTAAAGAGCTCCAACTGTCCAAATTTGTTAATATCTGTAGACTAACCAAAATCAAGGGTCCAGTTAGGCCTACAATTTCAAATGAACAGGTCCTAGACTGTACGGTACTAGTACTACTACTAGTACTACCAGTTACACAAACCTTCAAAACTAGCCCCAATTGTTTCCGCTGCAAGTAAATCCCAAATAAGAAAATGGAAGTAACTGGTGATTCCACACGTTGGTAATTTCTACCCCGTGTATGGTAGAAACAGTGTTATGTACACTCGCGTTAAATATTAAATCTTTACTGTGTGCTGAGTTTCGATTTCCTATTGCCATCCTTCGTGAAGGATTGCTATCTAGGGGGTTAACAATACCGTTGCAACAGGGGAGTTTTACTTACGACTTATGTGGTCCCAAGATGAAAACTGGTAGTGCTAGTATTAAATGAACAGGACTCCCAGAATAACAGTTTAAATGTTACCAAAGCTACATTAGTACAGTAACTTGCTGCTAAAGTATTACCACCGCAAAGAAAATTGGATCACTGGGTTTCTTTCTGCATGCAGTAAAGGATCATGACGTCACACTTGTTTTGACAACAGGTCAAGGTAGGTCGCCGGTTCGGAAAACGGAACAGTACCCACAGTGTTGCGTCAATATTTGTTGCCTCTTTGTTGTCTACCAGCATATGAAAAAGGTATCTGTCGCAGATCTATCAGGAATGGTAGAGAGTCGCTATAGTTAACTGTGTGAGCATACATGAACGTTTGTGATCGTGGGAGAACCCAATACATTCTGTAGATTTGGGACTCCCTTGCATAGCAGAAATATGGACATAGGAAGTTTGTGTAACATGCTGTAAGTTCTAGGGCCTGTTCAAGTACTACTAATATTTAGGCCTAGGCCTACTGTAGTAATAGTATAAATAGCATATGGCATTGGTAATGCAATTTACGGCTGCATTTTCGAATCAGCTCGTTTGTGCAAGTTCATTATTCAGTGCTCATAATTAATGTAACATTCACTGTAGGCTAGTACTGGCAGAACTAGAATGAGGTTCTGGCAGAACTAGAACGAGGTGTGATTGTGGTCAGGCGGCATGAGTGTCCGCTTCTTAAAAGCACAGATCTGCTTTGCAGTAGTGGTGAGTTCAGCCTCCAATGGTGTTTAGTGATTTGGTTCGATCATTGTTGGGTGGGTTTCATCAGTGTCACGATAACTTTGTTCAGAACAGCTGCAGTTCGGTGGTGATGAACAAGTTGCTCTCACTTCCCTCGTTCTTTGAGAAAGTGGTCGTTAAATGTACGTTAAATGGCGGTCCCTGGAGCAGGATAGGATGGATGATTACATGCCTGCCTCGTTATCTTTTGAACATTCATCGAAATGAGAAGGTTTGTGAAAGCTGGTGTTCATCCACGATCAACATGGACAGGGAATCCTATGAGGCTTCCTAACCCTTAGTAACTAACATAAACTATTTGCTGGTAGGTAGTAATAATTAATGTACGTAGTACCAGGATATGCAAACCGAACAAATTGGTTCATGAACGGTTGGTTGTCTATAATTTAGTAGTAGTACTCACTTAACAGTAGGCTGTGCCTTGGCTAGTATACTGGGCAAGGCTGTACAAGTAGTATTGATAATAGTAGATATAGGCTATTATCTCAATTGTTAATAATATTCAACCAACTTACAACCTTGAAATTGAACGTTGAAATTCCCCCATTATCCGGAACATGTATCCGGGGCGAGTAGATGATCCCTATTGTTCTTGGTTTTAGCTTTGCATGCATATTAATGAGTGGGCAGACTTGAACAAACTTCTTGTCAATACCTCCACGACTGTGGTTCTGATTTTCTTCCCACTTTTTATTTTTAAGTGGCTTGCTCGGGGACCATGGGTCCTCCATAATGAGAAGAAGCTCCCTACCATTTTTGATGTAATGCATGTACGATGCAAAACATAAAATTCTTCAATGGTTGATGGTCTTCGCTGGCAAAGAGCACAACTTTTCTTCGTACCTGGCACGAATACGACGAGGGGCAATAAGATGCGTACCTGTGTCGAGTGGTCGTTTGAATGAATGATGTAACCATTTATAAGGTTGGAACGTGCATGTTCGAGTTGAAAAACCAACAGTAGCGTTTTCCTCAACTTATTCTGGCCAGTGACAGTGGTTACATTCCCACACCAATGTTTATCTTTCCAACTGCAAGTTTATTAATCTGGGTCTTGACACTGGCCTTGTCGCAGGTTGTCGTCAAAGTTTATTATCTTGTTTATTTAATCTGGATTAATTTTTGTGTTCCAATATCCTCTTTTAATTTTATTTTTAAAATTTGGCCTAATAAAGTTACATCAATTTCACATCGTAATAGAAGTTTCAGCACCGAGGTCTGCTTGCCTTGAAGTTTCAAGGGAGTACACAGTCTTTTGAATTTATGATTAGACATGAGGAAAATGTCCCCTACTTTTCTGTATAGAATGCAAAAAAGTGTAATCCAAAACTAAAAAAAGAAAGACTATACAGCGCTCATATACTTAACAGACTCCTACACACGATTGCACTATAACTACCCCGTACTACTACATCATGGCCAACAAAACAGCACCGCTATACCCTAACGGCACCCCCGTCGCCACCCCCTGCATAGATCATCCTTCAACCGGGTTGATGCAACGTACAACTACAGCGAAACCTTTGGACCATTCCTCATCTTTCTGGTTTTTACGTTGCTACCGATCCGACTCCTTAAGTCGAAGATGACAGATAGGCACTATGCCAGATTAAGAGTATGGGGTTTCTTTCCTTGTCACACATTTTTAGGCTTCTCGCCCTCCTCTGTGTTCACGAATTAAGAATTCACACCCTGTTTGTCGATGTTTCCGTGGAATTATTTTCCCTACACCGTTTTCTCTGTCACTACATGAACGGTCACATGGCGCTGAAAATTGATGAACCCCACCCCCCTGGCTTCACGGTACTTCTCGTCAGAGATTCAGCTAGCCATCATCGCTAATGAGACATTCAGGAACGGACGGCCGGGGAAGGGCCTAAGGGAGTGGGCACGCCCCCATTCTCCTTGATAAGAAATGATTTTGAATGGTTCCCCCACCCATATGCGGCTAATGGTGCCATATTGGGCCGAATTTAGGTTGTAAATTCCTTGTTGATACATGTTACAGTACATTAATTACGCATATTAAAATGTGCGATGTTTATTGTTTACACCATCATGTTGTAAGGCCCGCATGTCTGTACAAAGTGTTGGATATACGCATGGACAGAGGGCGACTCTGCCCTCGTACTGTGACATCCAAAAGGGCACCCGAAATGACAATGTTAGTGGGGATCGGTGAGATTTTTTGGTGTAATGGGGAAAATCGTCCTTTCCTGCTGTTTTACAATGATGGGTAGCAACTTGTAGGGAAACAGGTTTAGGTAAAAACTTCGTAACTATACAGTCCTTCAACAAATTAGGGAAATGGACTTGGTACAACACTTGACTTATTAAACTAACCTTCAATAAATTAGGGAAACAAGGTTAGTAACATCACTTGACTATTAAACTCCTTCAATAAATTAGGGAAACAGGTTTACTACAACACTTGACTATTAAACTATCCTTCAATAAATTAGGGAACCAGGTTTAGTACAGCACTTGACTATCAAACTATCCATCAACAAATTAGGGAAACAGGTTTATTTCAACTAGTCCTTGATCACAGGTCCTAGAGTTTACTATACGTTTACACAAAACTACTGTCGGTCCTTGTTTTCGCTATGCGAGTAAACAACAGGACTGGAATTTCTATGCCCTGTTCAAGTACAACATTTGAATAGTAGTACAACAAGGTTTAGCACAACACTTGACTATTAAAGGAAACAAGTTCAATACAGCACTTGACTAGTTTCACTATATTAAACTTGGCTATAAACTATCCTTCAATAAATGAGGGAAACAGGTTGACAGAATGACTACTTTTTAATAAGATAGTGCCATACATAGTGATGATGTTTGCATGTAATTGTAAATGGTACATTGCCTGTGTTCAAAGACATCAAGATGTAATTGTGGGCTATGGAGCTGCGATGAAAGCTGTTATCGCAATACGCAACTTTTTTTTCGTGTTTGCTTTACCTCTTCAGTTACACCGACTAAACATATGTCCTACGGCATATGTGGAGCTTATACCCTCGTACTGGCTATGCAGCGTTTGAATGCAGAGGGATAGAAATTCGTCGCCATGGATTTCACAGCAAGCAATAACGACATCGAGACGACAGCTACGACGCCGGCGGCACCTCCGATCGTGGCCGTCAACTCGCTGCCCGGGGCAGCTAGTATATCGCAAAACGGGGTCCAGCAAATATTGACAACTAACCCTGCGGTGGCCGGCGCACAGGGGACGGTGAAGACGTCCACGATCGTCTCTTCGCACCACCTGAGCAACGACCAAAGGTCCACGGCCTCTGATAACGCGCTGAGACACGACAGGCTGGCGACGCCGACGCAAGGCGTGAAAAGACCTCTGACGAGCACGGGGGCCTCTCAGGGGCCCATCTTTAGCAAGGTCGTCATAAGGAACGCAAACTCGAACAAGCCCGTGCCACCGGGGCTCGCGGGTGGCTCCACGACTACCACCAAAATAAATGCCACTCTGGTACGGACAGCTGACGGAAGACAGATCCTCACAGACGGCAACGGGAGGCAACTCGTCTCCGCCGGGGGGTCGCCCCTGAAATTTGTGTCCGTCAGTCAGGGGACCTCGGGTCAGAAAAACGTTATCCTGACAGCCGCGCCGGGCTCCCCCGTCAAACAGATAGCCCCGCTAAGCAAAGTGCCTATAGCTCCTATGAATCCAGACAGGAAAACGGACACGTCCGGCCAGTACCAGAAGGTGTCAAACGCAAAGTCGCGGAAAATCGCGGAATTGATCCAGCTGAAGTCGTCGGGCAATCAGATCCAGGGCAAGATGCCGCTCACCTCAGGAATTGTGAAGATTGTCAGCGTCCCTTCATCCGTGGCCAGCGTAAGTGTTTAAATCGCAACCCCCCCCCCCCAAAAAATATTTACTTGCGATGGAGAAATTAACAAGTGACGCCCGTTGGTTTGACTCGCAATTTCTTTCCCGCGTTCAGAAATTTATTCATTTTCTTTTAAAAAAATATTGCGCAGTAATATGTGATGTCATCATTTACCAATAGGTTAAAGTGGGTAACCCACATGGAGTAGAAGTAATCATAGGTAATAGATGGGTTAAGTGAATAGCTAGTAAACCCCCGAACCAGTCAGTTTTTGGGGAAATTTGATTTAGTTTTTATTGTTGTGAAAACCTTATAAAACTAGCATGTCCTGATGAAGTATGCAGACAGTGGCAAGGAAGCTACTCTGTTGTAATGACATGTCTGCTACATTTATTTTAAGTGTCCTCCTAAAAATCTCCCAAAAGCAAAGGACCCCAACCACAGAAACCAACAGACCTCAATAGTGAACCACCCAAAGTTGTCTAAGCTTAAGAGAAGTTAAATAAAGATACTTTGACTATACGAATGAACTCTCATAGAACTTACAAGCTTAGTAGCCCTTCTCTGAACTTTTCCAATAATCTTTTGAAAAATATGGATTCCATGCCTGCACAGCATATTCCAGAGCCTAACCACTATATCCTTGTGACGAAATTTTGCCTAATCATTTCTAAAATCCAGTAACATCAAAATACTGCATCACGGCATCCCTGATAATTGACTCCATTGCTTTGCAGACAACGTTTGTAAGGCTAACTGGCCTATTATAGTTACAAGTTAGACAATGGTTACCATTTTCCTGAAAATTGGAGTAACATTTCCATCTTGGTTATATGAAGTTGGGATATTGACCAAAGAATGTCTTAATTTTAGTTTCTGGCACTTGTGTTATTAAAATTCAGCATTTTATTCTCTAACATTGTGCAAATGCATAACCACGGTTGGAAAACCATGCGATTGGTCAGAGCCTCATTCGCATACGAAAATTTTACTTCGGTGGGAAGTAACCCCGTACTCTATCCTTAGGGAT
>JAODAG010000008.1:204796-217916 GCA_027574785.1 Orphnurgus asper | reverse complement strand
TTTTCAACTTAATTTATGGTTAAATAATAGACGTTCCATGCCAGCTTGGAAAATCTGGCAAACTTTTCTGGGAACGTGTTCCCACCAGCACCGCGGTCCTGATTTCCTGCCAACTCTAATTCTAAGTCCCCGCAGTTTTTCAGTACTGCTGTATATCAAGTTGATACATTTACTGTTCTCTACACTTACCCCCATGTCTCCCCCAATTCTCCCCAATTCCTGCACTCACAATCTAAGCATATTCCATACAGATGGTAGTGATTTGTAACGTATAGCGAAAGCAATTGCAAATCCAAAGCAGCCCGAAAACGAACACTCTTAGGAAAGGTCGGAGAGTGACAAGAAAAACCCTAAAATACTTAGCGGTAGACTTGTGGAGGTATCCTCTACAGCTTTCCATGTCCCTACGGGAAGCAAGAAGGAAAAATTGTCAGAAGAATAAGGTTTACGATTAGAAGCGTCTTATCAGTAAGATGGTGAAAAAAATGTGGAGGATGAAAATGTGAAGGCTGTAGAGGGCGGTGGTCTGGTGAGTCTGGTCATAGAAGAAGGGTATACAATGGACAAAGGTTACCAATTGGCAGTATCCAGGGTGATTGTGAGTGCGATAATTGGGGGGGGAGACAGATAAGTGTATTCGCTCTTAAATATCCAAACCATGTAACATTTGGATTATGTACATTCATGCCTCATTTAGCCGAAGCGTATTGAGCATCATGTTGGTAACGTTACACTTCTATAGTACGGATGCCCTGAATGTACTAAATTACAAATCTGTCTAATTTAAGCACCCCTGACATTGCTGTTATTACAGCGTACCTAGTATATCGTGGCTAGCTTCCACGCTGTAAGTTATTTTTATGCTGCAATTGATGAATACTGTACAGTATTATTGTATACAAATGCAGTAACCTTGGTCTGCATGGTCAATAATGTACTTATTGTACGGTGTGGGCCTCGCCCCGTTTTCAGGGCATATTTGGTCTTGCCTGGCAACTTGACAGGACATTCTGGAATTACTTTTTTTACTTTCATTATAATAGAAGATGGCAACCTCAGATGGAAATGGTGACATTATATCCTAACTTTTATATGAAAATATATTTCCTTTTATTTGTTACCTTGAAAAGAGATACTTACTCACTTCCCATGGAGTTAGAATATTTGGATTGGTTTTTCAGGAGCAGAGAAATCTACCACTTGTAAAACTAAATTCCCAATTTGAAGCTGCTGTAACTCAAAATGAATCCCTGTAGATACTGTAGTTACATTGTAAGTATATACTGTAAATTTTTAATGTCATACAGTAGGAAGAATATGAGAAGTGTGTATGTGTGTGTGTGTGAGGGATGGAGGTGGGGGAAGGAAGGGGTCGACAAGGACGAACAGTTTTACCTCATTGTTTTCACACAGCTGCGAATTTCTTGCATTATCGCATTTCATGTACAGTTTATTTGATATGAAATTAGCCTCATTTATGATTATAATTACTAGTATATATGCTTGTAGCGTAAGTTTGCAGTTTAGGGTTTATTAAAAGTAATGTTTTTATTCAAGAGGAGATCACGGCCATAGCATGTAAGAGGAAAGGGAGTGCTTCCCTGGAGATAATCATATGTTACAGTAAACATTCAACACATGATCGACATTTTCTCCATTTTAATTTAAGCTCCAAAAAGCTTCAAAATTTTCTTGGCAAAAGGAAGGCATGGTTGCAGCAAATGGGCGGCAGAGGGGGGGGGGGGGTGAAATGAGGTTTTGATCATATTCGGCAAATCTCTGAATCAGTCCTTGCTTATGTCGTCACAACTTTAGTATCTTATCTTGGCAGTCAAATTGTAGGCCTAATTATCATGAATACTGATCACAACCTGAAAAATTTCCAGAATTGGTGGTCGGCCTCGTATAGGCCTAATCCCTTATAACTGAATATCAACTACAGTAGGAACTTTGCTTGATGTCATTTAACTCCAAGATAATGCTTTCTCTATGGCATTGGTGAGAGGGAATCCTCCCTTTGACCCCTCTCCAGTGATTGCTACCACCCTCTCCACTAGGGAATTTTGTCCAGGCTATGCCCCTGGCAGGGGGAAACACCCCCTAATCCAACCCCAATGATACCTATCAACAACTACTGTAACAATAAATCACGAGATATTGTACCCCTGGCCAAAGAGTCATGGTTTGGCTATGTGCCTGGGGGAAACAATGGTGGGTTCCCATGTAAACAGTGAAGGCCCTCCCCTGGTTCCTGCATGCTAGGCTTGCGAGCCAGCTACATTTGGCTGACTGGAGATGAAACAGTGCAAGCAGGGAGCTGGCAGCTCCCTGGTACAAGCACCCACACTTGTCATGATTATTCCATTACTAAGTATCAAAGTTCAAGGTCATGACCTTATCTGCATTTAGCAGTCTCTCTATAGTTAGTTTTGTAATATCTTCTGTTGATCTTAACTATTTTTGTTTGTTTGTTATGCTTCTTTGGAATGTGTACAGTGCAGTACAGGGGGCAGTTTCTCAGTTGCTGTCTTCTTATACTAGTTACAAGTGATTAGATTATGGGGTGTGCATGATTCAACAAGGGTTGGTAGAAGCATGTACTGTAGCTACAGTTATAAATTGTAGATATGCAGACAACTGCAGTTATAAACTGTAGATCTGTGGGCAGTGGCTCCCTCCTGGTACAATTAACCCTACAGTACAGCGTGTGCAGCACTTTAGTTTGTATAAGTCATAATTGCTGCGAAAGGGTGGTCGTTAAACCAGCGATGCTGAAATACTTCAGGATTACATACCCTTCATATTGTACAAATTAATCATGTGTGGCATCCTCTCTAGCCTCGAACCAGATTGTAGACTGTGTACACGTAGCGCCTGTACTGTGCTGTAACCTGTATGTTACTGAATTACTACTTTAGATGCTTGCTGAAGGCTTTGCAAGCAGCTTTACTTCATTCTGAGTTGATGTTGGTATGTACATATAATATGCATGTGAACCCTTGTTCAAAAACTACTGTACGCACTTGAGATGGATAGGGTTGAAGGACATCTTACATTGTTGTGCACATGCAGTTGCCATATAGTCACAAGGGATATAGCCAGGGGAACTGTGGGAGAGATGGTTCTCCTCCTCCCCCCCACCCGTCGGTTAGAAAACAGATGCAAAAATACTGAAACACAGACGTTACAGGGACGTCAACTCCATTTTGAGAGGTGTGGCTCTCCCTTTCAGTTTCCTGGCTTCGTCCCTGGGCACATGATAATATAATTGAAGCGGTAACGTCTTTACAACATCTTTTCAACAACATACTTCGTATATGAGAATGTTCATCCATAGTAGGCCTACATAATGCAGGTCCATGGCCAGGAATTCCAATTTGGGGCAGTAGTCTGTATGGGGGGGGGGACAGTAGTCTGTACGGAGAGATGTCCCATGGATAATAAACATACCTGTTGTAATAACAGATCGTTGTAATTTCGTCCAAACTTAGGCAGTAAACTAAGTTAAATGTACCTATACTGTGGTATAGGCCCAAATTGCTTGCATGCTTCAATTTACTAAAACTTTGGAAAAGATGTTAGTGCTCTGCTGATTATCTAAACTGACAAGGAGACCATAAAATGGAGCAAAAAAAGAGTTTGGCTTTGTGTGATCAGTTTTGGATTACTTGTAGGGCAGCATATTTTAGGCAATACAGTGTCCCTCTAATGCAACTTTATGATTCTGGTTGTCTGGACAACTTTTCTTCTTTAAAGTACAGTATCTCGGGTAAAAACCTCAACATCAACTAATTCCCTTGCATTATTATTTATGCGCATTTTGGCTGTTGGGAATTTCTACTATATATACAGTATGCACTATTTCGCTGCAAAAATGGCAGAAAACAGTGTAGTTCGGACCAGCAATGTACGATCGGGCTGTGAATTTACATTATTATTCGACGCCACTGTCGACGGCATCATGGCTGTTGTGGTATATACCTGCAAACAAACCTAACATGCCAGCTGGCTTTACTATTTTGGTTTAAGGGTTAAATCTCATCTTATTATACATAGTTGGTTAAACTCTGCTGATTATATAGGCCTATACATAAGACTCTTTAGAGGGAATTTGGATGTAACTTTGTATCTTCAGAAATCCCAATATCCGCACGAAAAACACAAGAAATCGACGAGGTGTTTTAGGATTTAACAATGTACGAATACTAAAATTTTCAACTAGTGAGGTACAGGATGCCCTCTATGCTGGCATCCATCCTGTTGGTAGTATAACCAAATGGGGCTGTGGAGCTCTTTTACTTCTGTGTTTTGTCATTTGAAATATAATTATGGATGTTTCAAGGAAAGTATATTGCTAGTGAATTTCCAAGGAGTGAAACTACACCTCATTGGTTAAACTTGGGCTCTGACAGACGTTATGATAGGGCTGTCACCAGAGCATGCTGTCATGGAGGTAGGACAGAGGCAATAGGTAATGAGTGTGGGGATGCTATACTGGATGGTATAAGCAATATACTGTAGTAAGAGATGGGTAAGTATTATTGTAAATACTAACATAGCTAGTATACCTCAAAACCAGTAAGTTTTAGGGATTTTACAGCACATATCATTCAAAACCACATCTACAGTAGTCTGTTCCAGATGATAATTGTGAAACTAGGCTGAGTGTATTGAGGGCACTCAACTGACTCGAATGGTCATTTGGAGAGGGAGTACAGTGCTAAAAGGTTATCATATCGCCCAAATTTGGTAGTTGGGAGTGCATAAGTTGCGAGTAGATGGGTAAGTTATGGTCACTATATCCAGTATATATCCAAAACAGTAAAGGTTGGAATATCTGAAGGATAATATTTACATCAGCAAGCAGAAATAAATCAATCAATCAATGTTATTATGACTCTATAAAACAATGAAATTTACCTTAAGGCTACAGATAATATATATATACAATAGTACCATCACATACATTTATATTGTATGTACAGTATACTGTACATACATACATGCATTCACACACTGTCATATACTGTACATGGGGTAACCTTCCTAAGCATTTTATATCTAATATTATGTTAATTCATTTTTCATCTAGGAGTAGTGTGTAGACACCTATTTACATACTGTAACATCATATTTTTTATCATCGTAGACAAAAATCAAGAATTTATGACACATTGCTAGGATTCTGTATCATAATAGTCTGCAAGGGCAGAATGGCCTACCTAAAAGTTGAATTGGACCCCAGATGTTATTTGACACCATGAACCTTTTTCATTGGCCTGATCCTCTCTTTCTTAAATAGCCAGGGCAGGGTTGAAATAGGGGTCACAAACCCATTGCCTATCTCAATCCAGGGACCCATCTGTCAGCAGATATTTCCAGAGAATGTGAAATTCTTGAGGCAATGTACAGAATTTTTGTCAAACCAAGTTGTCTGTTAACATTTGGCTTAGTTACAGCTTCAAGAAGAAGTTACAATTCTCTCTTCTACAATTACTGTAACATCAGTCTCTCGCATAAGGGTGTTTTATTTCATTTTTCTCGGTGTCGCATAGCATTCTGCTTCCTTGTTGGTGAAGCTTTCAGACCTGTGCTGAAACTTTCAACTGGATTCGGTAGATTATCTTTATATTATCTTTATTCAGCGAACCCATTAAAACTAAACTGAATTTTTTCTCTTGTTCATGGAGCTCGAAATACCTACAGTTGTAGCATATTTACAGGGATGAACAACTACGCATATTTGCCGTTTGCGATATAGCCCGATATAGCGAGCATGGAATTTGCAATTTTTACCATCGAGGATTTTCTTTGCACATGATTTCCTTACTGATTTATAGTTCGTTTGGTTGTGTTAACTCGCCTTGCATCATTGTGGAAGTTGATAACTATTATATAGGCTGAGCTCACAGACAACTCCAATGGTTCTAGAACTTCGTCCTGACCCAAATTTAAGCCCGACAAATTGAAGCGTTCTTCTAACAAATTTTCTAGCAAATGTATTACCTCAAAATGTTCGAATGTTTAAGAATATAGAAGTTGTAAGGTTTATCATAAGGGGAAACATTTGTATTTGTTTTAGTTGAAATATCTCTTTATGCTCTTGACAGAAAATGTTAAAATAGGCATAACCTGGGCTGCCAGGAACCGGTCGGTTCCAATTGGAAACGGTTTTCAAGTGATCGTAATGCAAATTATTTTCTTTTTGTTGCAATGTGAAACCAATTTTGATGGTCTGACCATTTACGTTGACTATACTCTTGGCTTAGGACCTCTTGCTGGCAAATCCTGATCATTCTACGTCCTGCTTGATAATGAATGTAATATTACGTTATTAAATTATCACAATTTCAAATGATGCAACCTGAAACAACGTTCCGCACCTTTGTTCAACGTACAAAACAATCCATGAAGGCAGATAGCAGATTATAAAAAAAAATGTGGCAAAAGTATTGTAGTACTAGTATATATCCTTTATCCATTGCTGTGTGCTACAGCGTGCAAAGTGCGGAAGTCAAAACGTTAATTAATCCCTGCAGTGTCTGTAGTACTGGTGGTGTGCGGACATTTAGACGGCCAGTGGCAATGTCATGAATCAAAGACATCCTTATATATTACCCCGTAGAAAATGGCCTAGTATAGTCCTTAAAGGTTTTCGGCTACATAGTTTACAAGTTTGAACGTCGACAACGACAATTTGTTTTCTCTTTTTTCCGGGAGCTTTGACTTGTATATCATTTATTGATCTTCTTTTAATCAAAATTCCTTCTTTCGAAGAGCATTGGCATTTCGTGGGTTGCCATGTAAAGCTTCTACTGTACCAGCAATGGTTGTCAGAACGGATGTCTTCCCGTTTGTGTTAAATTCTCGTTGGTTCTTTAAAATCTAAATTGATGCTGGTACTAAAAAAGTCAGTTTACTGTAGGGAGGAAGGACGAAATCATGCAATACTGTACATGTAATGCTATATAGACCTTTAAACAGTACACGTAGCCAGGTCACATGCCACAGCACTGTTACAGTCAGGTTCACTGCTGGTACAGTAAATCTGCATTGAGGAATTCATTATTTTTAACCAAACATGTAAACAGACAGTCGGTTTTGCGGAATAAATTTGTGCGTTTTTAACGTAGACTGCATGTCTTGCCCGTAAATATTTTTGCCTAGCACTGCTGGTGGCCACACTGAGCAGAAGGGTGGCCCCATGAATGCTGTACTACACAGTACAGTGGACCAATCTACAGTAGCCCTGTGTCATATCACGTAGTAGATAATAATACACCCACTTTTACAGATGTTTAATACACAATATTGTCGTACAGACTACAGAAACTGGTAGATCAACCTTTTCATTCTCCATTCAGCATTATCAACAACCCGTGAGAGAGTCATATATTCCAAGCGAACTACCGGTACCGGAAATTTAGTGCAGTTTGCGAGGGATTAAGATCACTTTTACAGACGTTAGAAAATATTGTCGCACTGTGAAGCCATGGTACCATTTTAGATAGATCATGTACTGCCCTTGAATCGAGTAGTCAACAATTTTCATACTCCATTCATACTCCAACAAACTGTGAGAGTGTTCTTTAAATCCAAGGAAGCAACCGGTAACTGGAAAGTGCAGTTTCTTCTTTATCATAGTGGTACATTCGAATGATGTGAATGAGTTTTAATGGCATCTGGAGTATTTGCCTACCAAACTCTTCCCGATAGTTTTGCTCCATCTGATTGGAAGAGGCTTTCTCGTTTTATGAAGTTTACTCCAGGACATTCGAATGTTCCCTAGTGGAATGACATTCCCAAGGGTCCCCTTCATTTGTTGTGCTCTGTTTGCCTAGTCAAACCATAACTTAACCTTGGAGTTCCCGGTGGGATGTATGGACAAGCTGCACAATTTAATTGTGGTGTAGGAATCATTTTTTTTAGAGGATTCAAGTTCAACTGGTCAATGTTTATTTGGGTGGGTGACTGAAGTGATTGAACATTTTGATGCTTTATCATGGAACAGTGGGGAAAGAATTTTCTCTACCACAATTTACCGGCATCAAATCTTTTATCGAATGCTTTGTATTTTGGCAGACGCCACACTCCATTTGTCAACCAGCCGGACTACAGAATATACGAGCTGAACAAGAGGTTACAGCACAGGGCAGAGGTAATTTTTCCTTCGTTTTTGGTAGCCCCCCCCCAAGATCTAATTGTTATGCGTTATTACGTTAATGTATCGTTACTTTAGTAATGCTTGTAGTATGCATATTAACAAGTAGATGTGTCTTGACATTCAAACTCTTCAACTTTCAGTGCCTCCCTGCATTAGCAATTTCAGATGTGCATTTTTCTTTTAGTGAGAGCGTTTACTCAAGGTAACCCAATTTTTTGCTGAAAATTAATGCGTAGATGGGACCCAATGTGTAAAAATTGGTCAATGGAGATATTTCAGCAACCTGTGCGGCAGATATGCATCTATATCGATCATGAAGATCTCATTCTGTGAGAGTAATAGTTCCATGTAGCAATATTTTGTGTGGCACACAATGGGTAGTAGTAGATGATGTGACATGCATATATCATTCCATATATCTAGGTATGATTATTATTGACTGATTCTCATGAATCTGAGCAGAACTAAACGTGTTGGATATGTACATGTAGTCAGACATGGTACAGTGGTCTCTACTCTATTAATTAATTAATTAATTAGTAGAAGAATGCTCTGGCTTTGCCATTGCTATCTTACATTTTGATGATTGGACATGGCCAGGGTCATTAATGGGTGCTCTTTTGAGAAAATAAAAGCCCCCTATAATTTTTTACGGAGTCTCTATTCAGGAGTTTTCAAGGGCTCTTTTGAATATTTATTTTTCTTACCATTTAAAAAACACAACCCATAGCTGATTTAAACATTATTAATTATTGCTAGCAATGTTAGATACAAATACAATTACTTTAATGGAGGGTTTAAGGGAGGGTTTATGCGATGTGGGTTTTATTTATCTTGCCGATCTGAAGGCCGATGGTCCAGTAGCAACATCGGCCGATGACCGATGACTGATTCGATAATTTCATATAACGTTACGTACTGGGACACCTGCACAATGAATGGGCTGGGGGTCAACCCTCGATATGAGAGCACTTTCTATCCCCTCCCCCGGCATCATCTTAACTTATATCGGAAATTTCTTGAAAAATTCCCCCCCCCCAAAAAGTAGCTTTTGATTAGCCACCAAGATTATATCTTGGTTATGTTTTTGGAAAATTGAGAACTTTCATTTGACTTTCCTTCCCCTGAATATAAGTTTAGCTACTACTGTACACAAATGCATCCATTATCAAATAGCATAGCTTTGCCAATGCTGTCCCAATCCCCCCCCCCCCGCTTGTGAAGGCAGACACGATTGACCCACTTTCGTGTGTCCAGTCTGGATTAGTCACTTCATGGGATTCGATCCGTTCTGCTGGTTGGAGATTTAGTAAGATTATAATTTAATTCCCAAAACCGCTCGGCTGATCGCCTTGGCTTACCGTAGCACGTGAACAGGTAGCGAAAGCCCAGGTTGGTCATATGCCCACATGTCCCCAACAGCTCATGTTATCAAATATTTACGGTACGGTATAATATGACATGTAATGCTGAATGATGTTGCCATGAGCCTACGCTAGTTCTGCACTCTCTATACTTTCCTTCTTAAAAGTTACACTTACTGTACACCAATGTATTCAATATTGCTACATTTTAATACAAATTACCATTCAAAGCTCTTTACAAAATTCATCCAATGTAAGACTGACATTGGATGAATTAGATCTAGCAATCTAATATGCAGTACAAGGTGTATAAACTGCATTAATGTGGCATAAAGTATGCTTATCAATGGCCATGTTTTTCTCGAATATCGTCAAGAAATATGTGTTACCAAATGCTACAGCATAGGAAACCTCTCGATACATTCCATTATGGTAGTTGTACACGGTTTTACAGTAGTCACTGCACGATATTATTAGTAATGGAAACACACAGTCGAAGGAAACAAGTTTCACTCAACTGCAACGTGCAATATAGAAGAATCATTGATAAAATTGACTGACGGTATACCAGTTGCTATAGCCCCTCATTACTAAAAGCAGCAGGAATTTTACGAGTGTGATGTTATAGCAAGACTGATATCATTTCTGCACGTATCGTAGTACAGTAAAGCAGTGTTCTCCATGAGGGGTGATGGGTGATTCCCCCAATAATCGGACCTACTCCCCAAACATATTTCCATCCCTCCTGTGTTCAATTTTTAACTTTCTACGGACTGTGCAATGTGTTACTGTTAGTGTTTCTTTGCACTTGCCATGAGTGTACAAACTTCATACACATGTGTTATATGTAATAGGAAAACACTGTACCAGTGTGTTTTCCACCCACGATTTGCGATCGAGTATGTGCTCTGCTCTTCCTTGCACCCTCAACGTTTCCAACCTCTGGAGAGAACAATAGTAAGCGAAATGAAGCTGTCGTTGTTTCATGCCAGAGTTAGTTGTATATTTGTCACTCATGATGTAATTATTCAAGGTCCATCTTCCTTGGTGCTGCAATGATAGAAGGCACGAACCCCTGAACCAGGCCTTGTCCTGGTTTAATTTCTGAGCATATTTAAGGGTATGTGCTACTCTCCCAAGAGAACTAAGTACTGTAGTACCGTATACAGACATGTATCATGAGTCATGTAATCTGTAATCGCATTATTGAAACTGGGTTGCATGATCTGTGAAACTGGGTTGAAAAGGTTTGTTCACACAAAAAATTTAACTTCCTACAGTAGCTTACATGTACGTACATGTAAGATGCATGGTGCAGGATATTTCCCAACAGTAGATGTGGTGTTTTTTATTTTTATTGTTCCCCTGGAAACAGAACAAGCTATGATTCAGTACAAGCTTCCTTAACTTCCTTCTTCCTATAATAGAAACAGACTTTCATTTCTATCCCATAATGACACCAAAAGTATTTGACAATAACAGTACAATGTATTGATGACCAAAGTCACTGTAAAAGTATTTGACAATAACATTTACAATGCATGATGAACAAAGTCTCTGTTGAGAAATTTATTTACATGTAAGCATAATGTTGTTATAATGTGTCCGGTGTGACTTTTGTACTGTACTATATATATTGCTGTGCAAAAACAATAAATTATTGTCTGGAAATTACAGAGAGCGAAATTTTAGTCATAGAAATCGTTACTTTCTATCGTTAATTAATCAATTAATGATGTTCCTTGTATTTGCCATAGATCAAATTATCCCTACCAAAGTTTCTCGCAGTTACTGTAAACTCTGTGTGTGTGTATGTGTACTGAACTTGTACAAGTCTCTATTTGCGTTCGTTGCGTGTCGATATTGGAATTGCCCAGAATATACTGCAACGTTGTCAACATGTTTGTTGACTCCCCACTCCCCCCCTTTCTATATGCAAAGTGCATTGCGATGTGCTACATATCGGCTTACGTATCGTAACGTGCCTGCCAAGCGATGGTGTACTGTACGATAAACCCATTGCCCACAATGTACTACAATAAAGCTTTGTTCAAGATGAGCTTATTAATTGATCTTGTGCATAGCATACCAGTCACTGTGCTACGTGTTTACTACCATTGGTAAAGAGTAGAGAGACCTAATCTGACCAAAATGATCATTATGCACAGACTCTGCCAGGTTGCCATGGTTACAAGATTTTAATGCCAGTGAGGTCCCTGGGAAGTACAGAAAACCCTAGGGGATGTGTAGATTTGTTTCGACCTGTTGTTCAAACTGTAAATAGATGCAAGCTTTGGCCATTCAGAGGCTACTGACAAAGGAAGGCTCCAAACCAAAGAAATGGATTTTTTTTTTAAACTTTTTTTAGTTTTCACTTGTCTTCACTAAAGTTTATCGTTGTTACTGGAGTTGGTGATGAATTTTTATGCCTACACTGACATACCTTCCACCATAGTTATTAATTTTACAGCATAAGATGAAGAACTCTCTTGTTAAACTAATAATCTTCACGATCCTTACTATTCTGTATAGCCGGAAAACAGCATTTCCCATACTACTCATATTCCATTTCATAGTGGGTGGATGGATATACTGACAACTTGCTATGTGGTCTGTTTAAAGGGAGGGTTATCTGTTCAGTGAATAGGTTCTTTTCAATTTGGGACCAATATTTTTATTTGTGTCATACATTCATTATTATAATTTATAGTACAGTACCAAACTATTAAAAGTTCTGCACATTTTTAGTCTATGGTTAGTCTCTATGTTTGAGTAGATTGAATGTTGCATACAATTAGTGAGAAAATGTGTGAACAGTTCAGACGTATAACCTCCATCCAGATCAATTAAACAAATTGCCTGTTAGGTGGCTAACATCGTCAGTTTCTTGAAAGGGAGAGTTCTGACCCAAAAATTTGAACATTTTCAGCTGAAGCAAACATCAATGCTATGTTCACGTTTATGGCAAACATACTGTGTACATATTCCTGCATAAATTTGCCATTTTCTACTTTACATGGAGGAAGTATTTATTGTACAACAGTATTGTATGCAACATGTGTGGCATGGGATAGGGAGAGGTCAAGGGAGTAAGGGAGGGGGGTGGCAGGAGCAGATATTGTTATAAAGTCAGAACATAATAACCCCCCAAATAGGACAGTTTTCAAACACACTCCTACAGTACTACTGTATGTCTCTGTTTATCAGCTTGCACATCTCCTTCTGTATGCTGTGCAGGTTGCCACCAGCAGGTTGCCCTCAATTTTCAGGTTCACCTTGTAAGGAAGCTTATCAACATTGTCTGGTAGCAGATGAAATATATATGTATTGTACAGTTTGAAGACACCTTCTGAACATGTGTGTGGTTGACATTTATGGTCCATAACTTACATGCAAGTTTTTTTTAATGTTTTATTGATGTCTGTCATTAATAGCAGGTACAGTAAAAGCTATGTTGTATTTGATGGAAGAAAGTTGAGCATGGGAAGAATGAGAGGAGCAGGGGAAATGAGAGGAGCAGTGAGAGGAGCAGAGGAGGAATGAGAGGAGCAGGGGAGGAATAAGAGGAGCAGAGGAGGAATGAGAGGAGCAG
>JAODAG010000008.1:188758-204696 GCA_027574785.1 Orphnurgus asper | reverse complement strand
AGGGAATGAGAGGAGCAGAGGGAATGAGAGGAGCAGAGGGAATGAGAGGAGCAGAGGGAATGAGAGGAGCAGAGGGAGGATTGAGAGGAGCAGAGGGAGGATTGAGAGGAGCAGAGGGAATGAGAGGAGCAGGGGAGGATTGAGAGGAGCAGGTCAGGAATGAGAGGAGCAGGGCAGGAATGAGAGGAGCAGTGGGAATGAGAGGTGCAGAGGAGGAATGAGAGGAGGAATGAGAGGAGCAGGTTTTAACTCTAGTTAGCCAAACTATATCATACTGTAATAATGTACCGGTATAACATGGTTAATCATCACTACGTAAACATTATATACTGATCGTCTTGTTACTTAATTCAAAACAGGCAGGTAGTAGTTTGGTATAGTAAGGGTTAGGAATCTTCCCAGCTTCATTTTGATAGAAACAGTACGGTATTGGTACTGAATGTAGATACTTGTACTGAATGTAACATGTAGACTGTCTTGGCATATATGTTATTTAAATCATTCCATTACTTACCTGTGTCTTCACGACTCTGCTGGCAAGTCTGGCCAAGTGTAATGTATGTGGGCAGACAGGTAAGTTTTGTCACTTGTAAATATCCAAACCAGGACAAATATTGGAATAGTAATGTTATGTTAACAGAGCAGCTGAGTGTGAAGTTCATTTCACTCATGGAACCAGTTTATTGGCAGTATTGTTTACTTTACCATACTGTAGTATGGAATGGTTTAGTCGCAGTGTTGATTATTTTACCATGGTATGAAAAACATGGAATCTGTTTTAAGGGCAGTATTGCTTACTTTACCATAGTATAAAAGTCATAAAATAAGTTTAATAGCAGCATTGGTTAACTTTACCATACTGCAGTATGAAAATAATGGAATCATTTTAGTGGCAGCATTGTTTACTTTATCATAATATGGAATTCTTGGAATTAGTTTAATAGTGGTGTTCTTTTCTTTATCGTAATGTGAAAATCATGGACCCAGGTTAGTGGCAGTGTTAATTGCTTTTATTTCTGCAGGAGAGTGACAATCTGTGGTGGGATGCCTTCGCTACAGAGTTCTTTGAAGATGACGCAGTACTCGTTTTGGCCTTTTGTCTGGAAGATGGTCCTAAAAGATACAGTGAGTACACAGGTCTGGGGACGACGACGATTCTGGTATTTGCAAAGGCTGGGGTGGGGTGTACAATATCGCAGCGGAGTTTGAAAACAGAGTGAAATTTTATGGTTGTGGCATTAAAAATTGGATCGAGTCAGGTTAATTATGCCTATACTATTTACCTTGAAGTATCTTTGTGTAAAGTCCAATATAAGAAACAGTTAAAAGAAGTGAAGGGAAAGCTGATATTATATCGTCATTTTCCAGAATATTTGTAAATGTTTTCAGGGTGCTCTACCCTTTAAAGTTTAGAAAATGTAACTAAAACTTTTGTTGTTGTATGGGAAACTTGTCTTACTTCATGCTTACGAATGTTTAGCGCCCCAACTCTGAGCTGTCACCTACTGTATGGCTTACTGCCTGTTGTGAGATCAGCACCCCCCCCACCACCCAATAAAGACACATCTTCAAACTGTACTCATGTTAGTCTTTGCCTGTAATTATCTTCCTTGGGGTGTTTTCTGGGACTCTATAACCCTCACCCCAAGAGGGGTTACCTCTATGAGATTCCTTGACATCCTTGAACCAGAAGTCAGATTCTTGCAGGGAGTAGAGGACTGGACAGGACATAGAGGGGAGTTTTCAGTTTTTCCTTGAAGCTTCCCAAATTTCAAAGGCTACAGAACAGTTCTTCACACGCCCAGTGAGCTACAGTAGAGGAAGATGTTTCAGTGGAAGTTAACAATGCTGAAAGTCCCAAATAACCCCATTACTATCCTTGAATATAATCTTCATATTACCATTTTGGAGCCAATGGATACTTTAATTAATATTGTAAAAACGGATGCTTTAACAATGTGATACTCTGATCAAACCTAGCTATTCCTGTCCCTTCTGTATGTTTTGGATGAAGTGAAGTTTGGCCTTCTAAATATACCTCCTCTTATCATGGTTCCCCTCATGAGAAAGTGAGGCTGCCAGACATTGCCAAAAGGCCAAGGTCAGAAACTGATTAATGAAACCTGTCATTCTTGGAGATAAGGAAGAAGATGAAACATGAACAAAAGGATGAGATGATGCTATTTTTTTTTATGTCTCTGTGGAAAGCTGTCCATTTTAGAGAATTTCTCTTTGGGAGTGTTGAAAACCTTGAACTTTAAAAAAATAAAATAAACAATGTTTCAAATTTCCTTAATTGTAGATGACATTCAACCATTTTCTTATAAGTCTGCAGGGTATTAAAGTTTTATTACAATAATACACTTTTGTGTTAGAGGTACTCATGCTTCAAAACAGTGGAGTGGAAGTAGTACATCAGGAGTGCTGGGAAAACTGTTTGTACTGCTGTGGCACTGATTGTAAAATGAAGTTCTACAGTCAAGCCCCTGAGGAGAAGGTGGAGGGGGAAGGGGGCAGGGGTGTTAATGTCTTCTTGTGCATTGCTGTTTTACTTCCATTTTCATGTAATCAAAAGAAATGAGTTCTAGTTATGATGGTTTGCCTTTGTCAATTTTCATACCATACCGGACACCCTGCATACCTAACATACACTATACTTGTTTTAATTATTTCAAAAGTACTCCTCGGAGCATACTGTCATCACAGTGGTCAATTTAGGTGGCTGTATCCTCTTGTTAGGCTGCGAATGGATCATACTTTTCTCTGTTTAGTGCAAGTTTTGTTTCATTCCTTGGTATGAGAACATAGCTAGCCCACTGTATGTCTGAAGTATCGTGATATATAACGTTTGGTAAAGCATGCCGTACTGGACACCACACCGTACCGGACACCATACCGGACCCCACACCGTATTGGACTCCACACTTCATTGGACCCCACACTTCATTGGACCCCACACTTCACCATGCCGGACCCAACACCAGACTCCACACTGTACCGGACCCCACACCGTACCAGACCCCACACCGTACCGGACCCCACACCATACCGGACCCCGCACCGTATTGGACTCCACACTTCATTGGACCCCACACTTCATTGGACCCCACACTTCACCATGCCAAGCCAACCACCAAGCCATGCCGGACACCACGCCATGCTGGACACCATACCTAACATACACTATACTTGTTTTAATTATTTCAAAAGTACTCCTCGGATCATAATATCACAGCAGCCAATTTAGGCGGCTGTATCCTCTTGCAGAAGAACCGGCATTGATGTCATGCAGTAGTTGTTAAAAATGAGCTATTTGCACTTTCTTCATTGTGTGTCATGAATTTGAAAATAGCTCTGCCAAAACGATCCCCCAAATACCGTCAAAAGTTTTTGTTGTTGTATGACTCTAACCATTTGCGATATCGCGTATCAGTTGGCAGGTTTCCAATTTATAGTACGTTATGCCTTGAATATTACAAAATTAAAAATGAATCTCTACTTTAAGGCACCATTACATAGTAATCTTTTAAACCTGTCTGTATAAGTATAGAAAAATAGTGTGATATAGCCACATGCACGAGTATCAGGTTTGTGATGACTATTTCGTTCTCACGTTCGCACGCACACGTTGGATGCAGCTGCTTATTACATCTCTCTTATAGGCGGAATTTGGATGTAATTTTGGTGAAACCACAAAGCTCAAGAATAATATTTATTTATACCAGCAAGCAAGAAATTTTTAGAGATGATTTTCACTGTAGATGTCTGGTGTAGGCTTTAACCATCATACTTCACAGAAGTTCTCCAGGGCGCCCTTAGATCTGATGGAAACGTTTGTCTCATTTCTTGGGTTTTCTTGTATATTGGCTGCAAATACTGTTTCTCTTTCAGGATTCTTGTGAAACTAAAGATAAAAAGATAATTATAGAAATAATTTAAATTAAAAATAATTCATTATAATAATAAATAACAATAATAAGTAATAATAATAATAAATTATATTAATAAAATATAATTATATAAATAATCACATAAATGAAAATAAATGTAATAAAAAATATAATTACTTTGCTTGCAAGCTTGTGAAACTTGTACATCCAGGTGGTCTGTACAGTAAGTAGTCTTAATTGTACTCATTGCAGTCATTATGAGGTATAGTCCTGTAACTGCAGGTCAGCTGCAGTCGCACATCGGCCCGCCTCGATTGAGACTCGCTGCCAGAATCCGCTCGTTGTCACTCTTTTCTCTGCTTCCCCCCAGCGATCGGCAGGACGTTGATACCCCGCTACTTCCGTACGATCTTTGAGGGCGGCGTTACCGACCTGTACTACCTTCTGAAGCACCCCAAAGAATCATTCCACAACACCACCATCACGTTAGACTGCGACCAAGCGACGATGGTCTCGCACCACGGCAAGCCGATGTTCACCAAGGTAAAAAGATTGAAAGTATGCTATTCACTAGTCATCGATGACTTGTCAGAGGTTATTGAAGAGGTTATCATTCGATCCGGGGGGGGGGTGTGCCTGTAATTTTGACTGATTTCTGTGATTTCTGGAAACCTGTTTTAGTCATATTTGTTAGATCTTCTTCAATTGACAGTTGAGAGTAGAGAAAGCTCCTTCCAAAAACACTTCCTTACAAAAGATTTTTAAATCCTTTTAAAGCAGGAGATTTTATAGGGAAAAAAAAAACCCATATGGGTCAGAGGTCATTGATGAAAGTTTCTGAGGGATGCTAGACTAAGCATTATGTCAGGGATGGTTAATTATACTATTAAAACCCCAAACTGTTAAGTTTGAGGAAGTTTACTGTGCTGTACAGTACTTACCCATCTCTTACTATAATGCTTACACCTTCCAGTGTACAGTAGCTCCCCCCTCCATTCTCATAAAACTTCTACCTCAGAGATGGTTAAGTATATATACTGGTTTAAAACCCCAAACCGGTAAGTTTGGGGGATTTTGTCTAGGATGAGGTGTACCTGCGACCATTGCCAGTATTTATTTAGACTTACGTAGATCCCGACATGCACGATTTTACACTCTCGTAATTCTTCCCAAACAAGGTTTGCACCGAGGGCAGACTGGTCGTAGAGTTTACCTTTGATGACATGATGCGTATAAGGTCCTGGCATTTTGCCATCAGGCAGCACCGAGAACTCATCCCGAGGAGCGTCGTCGCCATGCAAGTAAGCAGGGATAAATTCTTTTGCGTTGGTTTGGGATCTCAGAGGTGTTTCTGTTGACTTCAACTGAGCCAAAAAAAACAACTATGCCTCCAAGGTGTTCCAGTCGCGTCATCGGCCGATCCGATATTTACGTAATGTTACATAATTATATGTATGTAATGTTACGTATTGAATCCTGCCAGTAAATCAAGATGTTTGCATTGTCTCTTCCATACTTTACTACACAATTCCGTGCTCTTCATGCGATGAAACTACGATTGTGTCTGGCCCTTTTCGTGAACAAGACTGCAATATTATCAAAAGACATTTATTCTTTTTACATGTTTTTTCAACCAATGCAATCCTAACAATTGAAAAGTCCATAGGAATATTCAAAGAGATGACAGCATGTGTATTTAATTATTCCCAACAAAATCTTTGATGACGTGATGTTTTTAAATGATTTTTGGAAAAGAAAATTATTTTTCCCTCGAATGTCCAAAATCCAAAACGGTCTGACCATCCGACTTACTTCATTTACACAGTACGGCAATGACAACACTCTTGCTTCTACTGAAAACATCGTTAATAAGTAGCAAACTTTAGTAACAAATAAGCTCGCTGCAAATGCCGCTCTGTGCTATGGGAAAGTTCTGTTGACAAATTGAAAAATTGCATTAATACTTTCCAGTGTGGGTGGTTGACGGTTGGAGTGGCAGGCAGTTTCCCCCCTGGGTATCCTTGGCATTGGTGATACATTATGCGTTAAATGTTTTCTCATGTTTACAGGATCCGAGTATGGTGGAACAGCTCTCTAAAAATATTACGAGACAAGGTCTTACGAGCAACACATTAAATTATCTCAGGGTAAGTATTGTCATTTGACTTTCAGCGTCCGATGGTGGTTACTGTAGGATTGTCGCCGTGCTTTCAGACCACTAGGGTGAAGGAGTATTTCTGTGATTTTTTTTGATAGTCTCAACTCTCATTCTAAGGGTTCCATGTTGGGTGGCTATTTTTTTTAGCTGTACAGTATGCATGTACTGTACAGATAATGTATACCTGGTATACCAAATGTGTAGTAGGTGCACATGTTTAGCCCATAACAACAAGACAGTGACATTATTATAGGACCATATTATACTAAGGACCATACTATGGGAGTTTGGACAAGGCCTAATGATACCAAGTACAAAGGACTGTATTATAGGAGTTTGCTTAATGTTACCAAGTACTAATGACTGTATTATTGGAGTTTGGACAAGGCCTAATGATACCAAGTACTAATGACTGTATTATTGGAGTTTGGACAAGGCCTAATGATACCAAGTACTAAGGACTGTATTATAAGAGTTTGCTTAATGATACCAAGTACTAAGGACTGTATTATAGGAGTTTGGACAAGGCCTAAAGATACCAAGTACTAAGGACTGCATTATAGGAGTTTGGACAATTTAGGCCTAATGATACCAAGTACTAATGACTGTATTATTGGAGTTTGGACAAGGCCTAATGATACCAAGTACTAAGGACTGTATTATAAGAGTGTGCTTAATGATACCAAGTACTAAGGACTGTATTGTAGGAGTTTGGACAAGGCCTAATGATACCAAGTACTATAATGACTGTATTATTGGAGTTTGGACAAGGCCTAATGATACCAAGTACTAAGGACTGTATTATAAGAGTTTGCTTAATGATACCAAGTACTAAGGACTGTATTATAAGAGTTTGGACAAGGCCTAGTGATACGAAGTACTAAGGACTATTATAGGACTTTGGACAAGGCCTAATGATACCAAGTACTAGGATGGCCTCATCAACAATTGTGCAAAAGTGTGGAAAAGATTGTCCTAACGGCCCCGAAAAGGGAACGGAATGTGAACTGATACGAGGCCTACCAAACCCAAGCTCGTATCCCAATTTTGACGTTTTCATCCCTTGATTCCGTCGATTTTCCTTCCACAGTTGTGCGTCATCTTAGAACCGATGCAAGAGCTCATGTCGAGACACAAGGCTTACAACCTCAGTCCTCGGGCCTGCCTGAAAGCTACCCTCTTTGAGAAATGGCAACGGATGGTTACCCTTCCTGGTATGGGTAAGATGTGTAATAAAATTCATCTCCCCCGCAACCAACTTCATATAATCTTCCGCATGGATTTCAGCAAGCAAGACCAGAACCTAGCTCTACCAAGAAGGTTAAAAAAAAAAAATCATTCTGACGGTTCGGACGTTTTCTAAGAGCATCCCGCCCTGAATCGGATTCCCAACCTGTCTTAGGGTCCCATGCTTGCCATATGTTCATTTTATCTCAATTTTTTAAATTTATTTTTTTAATCTGTGATGTTTGCTAAACAGTTAAAGAAGTATCTGCGCATTCTTTGTCCTAGTGTTGGCATGACTCAACTCCGGGGAAGCATATAGCTTCAGGGTCATGCATGAGAAATTGTCCATTCACTTCCATCACACAAAGTGTAATTATGTCCTTGTCTCTTGCCCAAAATCATCTCGTTTCTACTTTTCAAGATATTTTTCTTGCAGGGAAGAGATAACTTATTGTTTCACACTAAGGTTGGTGAAATAAAGTAAAGTACTCTTACTCATCAAAGATAGAAAGTATTGTTTAACATTTCAAGGAAATGGATAGTGAAGTTAATATGAAGTAATGGCACCAGACATCAATAACCTATTGTCCCACAAGGCAGGCACTGGACATCATAAACCTATTGTCCCACGAGGTGGACACTGGCCCCAAATATCCTATTGCCACATGAGGTGGACAGTGGACACCAATGGTGGGTCGTAAGTTGGCTTAGGAGTCCTTGCTATTGTGCTTAAAGTTCCGTCAAATATGCGCGATTGTCACGTCTAATATGAGTGATTGTCACGACAACTATGTTATGCATGGAAGTCATGTATGGAAGTCATGTTGTCATTACATGACATTAAATCACACTGTTTACAGTACCTCATCAACCACCACCACCCCCTGCCCTCCCGCCTCTCTTCGGAGCTTTAGCAGATTAAACAATGTTCTAAAGAAAGTACAGTTGTACTGAAAAGTAGGGTAAGCCGTTTTGGAAATTGTTATACAGAAATAAATCACCGCAATGAACATTACATTAAATTTGAAGCGTGTTTTGTGGTGTAAATTTATGGAAACGTGTGTAACCAGATTGTGTAACAAAAACCATGGAAGTAACCACATGGTGGTACCAAAACAGTGTAAGTAACCACATGGTGAAACATGTTTAGTCAAGCTGAATTGGATATTATAGAAATAATTGACTTTGTTTGGTGATAGTGGACACAAATTATCCTCTTCCTAAATATAAATTCATTTGAGACCTGTCCAGAACAAAGAAAAAAATGGATTTAGAGGTGGATGAAAAACGGTTTTCTTCACCATTTATGAAAGTTTTCCACCAATCAAAAATCCACGTTTGCCTGATGGAGAATGGCAGAATTCGTTGAAGACCATTGTAGTAGTTTAGATTAGCATAGTTTAGCTTAATTGTTTAGTGTAGATTAGTATTGTCGAGCTTAATTTAGTGAGGATTAAAGAGAACTGTAGTACGGCTTCTACAGTTTGGGCCGGTTTGAACCACGATGACGTCACTTTGTGTTAGGCTACTTATACCCTAATACCTCTCTTGCTATGTTGGCACTCTCTTCAGTGTAAGTTATAAATCTGTGTTAGTTATTACTAGTAGGCTACTTTTATCCTACGACTGTAATATATACCTCTCATGATATGTTAGCACTCTCTTCTGTGTAAGTTATAAATCTGTGTTAGTTATTACTAGACAGCAATATCAGGAGTATTTCTACCTACTAATATCTTTCATCCTATGCAGCACTGTAAGTTGTACGTTTCCTTGCTTTTCAGCCAGCGAGGTCACAGAGACCCTACCTCTTAACATTGATAACTATACACTGTTTACTGTACTTGCCTTGTAAAGTCATTCAGTTCTACCTCTCAGGCTCAGACTTTGATCTGATTACATATCTATTTATAGCATCACCGCCCGTTGCATGTCAGGAACAGTCCGGTACTAGAAACGTCCACGTAAGCGCTGACTGCAGCCTGTACCCAAAACTGGTGTCCTTGTTAAAGAACATAGTTAGGGGGGGGGGCTCTCTTCTGGTGAGCTACATTATAATAGTGCCTGATAGTGTACCAAGGATTGCGTACGGGAATGGATACGGAGTCTGGGTATGGATTATTGTTTACCGCAGTCTTACCAAGGTATAGGGGGAAAAAAAAAATGCGTTGTATGTTGACTGCTTGCAAGCATGAGCCAGGTGGATAAGAAGAGACTAACACCAATGACCTAATGGCCTAGGTCATAGAACAGCAGACATTGGGCCAATTTATGTTCGCCAATTCCCCATTGAGTGAGATTCTGACCTTTACAACCTTGTTAATCCCAGAGGTATTTGGAGGGTGGCAACTTTTGACCCTCGCTCAAATGGTCAGTGGTCAAGTATTGGTGATTTACCCAAACTCTCTTCTCCAAGTCTGTAAGTTAAGGTGAGATACAGTAGAATGACCTTTGGACATTTCTGTCTTCATTTAGACCCTCATCATCAGCACCTTCTGAACGGAAATGATCGAAAAAATGGTAGGTAGTCTACCTTTGCAATTCAGTCTGCTCCCCCTCTCTCTCTGTCGGTGATGGGGGTATTAAACCTATCAATTTTCCATCAGGCTTTTTAAGTCTATCGTAAAAAATTTCAAGGTCCATCGGGGTTATATATAGTTACATTCATTGCACGCAAAAAAAAAAAAAAGCATCACTTTCGTCAACCGTCCATCTTCAAATAAATATGATCAGTTGGTCTAACGGTTCCCAGCCACCGGTTCACGGATCAGAGCAAATCCACAATCCTGACACTGTGAACCCCAAACTGTAGCCTTTGTAATGGTGTAAAATGTCCATTTATTGTTATTATTTTTTATTTTTCTGAAAACGACCGTTTGGGGGTCGGATTCTGCGATTGCAAAACTTGTGTTGTCTTACAATACCCCCTCATTATTTCTTGAGGCCCAAACCGTCGAGGACCACATGGTACCGTGGAAAAGTGGTCCCTGCCATTTTTGAGAATTTTGATTAGCCGGTTCTCGGTTGACTAAAGATTGGGAATCGTCCGACCCTGAAAGAATTTATGCATTTTTGGTGGAATTTCCTTTATTGTACCATGGGAAGCGGTTCCGACAGTTTGAGACTTTAGAGATTAGCCTGTTCCCAGTCGAATAGATGTTGTGATCCAGGTGACGAAGAATTCATGCTCTCTTGTGGAGTTTCCTTTATTGTATGAAGCAGTTCCCTGAGGTTAAGGTTAGCTAGTTCTCAGTTGAATATAGGATGAGATAACCACTTGTTCTCGATGGCATGCATTGGTGGGGATCCTTTTTACCTAAACTCTAGCTAACAAAAAAGAATTAATTCTCCTCTCTTAAAGTCTGCCACCTTCTGTCCTAAAACTAGCTCTAAACCATCTCTTCGAAGGAAGAAATTAGGCCCAAGATTTTATGTCAAGTTTCCTGTTTCTGATTTGTTGATATCTTTTTCATTCATGCTTCATGCATACTTTATAACTTTCATAAAAGAGTCACAAGAAGTGTAACCAATGACTGATATAAGTATTGGCGGTATAACACTTTGGTGATGGCACATCCTTTATTTGTGGCTTTTTCACAATGCAACTATACTTAACCCACATTTTCAATTTGGAGAGGGTAATGTCTCAAATTTTCCTATTATAGTATTCCTTTTCAATTTACAGATATAATTTACTCCCAATTCCCAAATAGAAAGAAAGATTTTGTTCGAAGGTTTTTTGTTGTTGTTGTGTTTTTGCCCCTTCAGCTTCATTCTATCAGCTTCATTTTTGATGTTTTATTTTTTTTTATTTTTCTCATCGCTATCCCAATTTCTCAAAACGTTATTGGATGGCAATGAGGTGAAAGTCTCTCTTCCATTTCTTTTTACCCTAAATATGGAAAACATGAAGCTTGACTATTCCTTCAAGGCTCAAGACTTTTCTTCAATTCTCTGGCGCTGTTCGATCGTCCCGTGAAGCCTCATTGGTCGTTGTCTCCATATTTTCAATTTAGCCTTCTATTTCTGCTCCACCCGGTATTTGGTCATCATGTGACTCCCTTTATTTTGTTATAGAATTAAGGCCAGGGTTTCTCCACCGGGTCTTGAATGCTTCAAATCAAGACAGTGGATAATTTTTTTTCTTCTTTTAATACACTAGCTTGATACGGTGAACTTCTATAGCTATATACCTCTACATGTATGTGTTTTTACAAAGTCCTGGTCGGTAAATTTAACGTTGGATTACTGTGTTAATATAGGAGGTAATCGCCTTCATATGGTAGCTAACGATTAATCCGCTGCACCTTCATTAATCACCTGCAGTAACATATATTTGTTTAAATCATTGACATAATAACCGGCGGAAATTACACCAGCCTCGCAGAATCGGTGAATAGAACGTGATTCTTTCCTTCGCTGTTTTATTTTATTTTTTAAGCTTCCCGTAAACGTTGGTAGACTCTGCTAAATCGGGTGTAATTAAGTGTCATGCACCTTCTCCACGTATGTGTAGCAGGATCTCTTCGTAAGGCAGTAGGTTGCTCTATACAATGGTTCCGTACAGCAACAACCACCTCATTTCTTGTATTGCAGCCTTTTTTAACGAAACCGTGACCTGGTACTAAGCGCCGCTACATTGGCGTAGCCAGAGAGCAGCGTGTATATCTAATGGATCTTAACCGTCCGTCTCATCGTTGGAAACACTTATTGCTCCTTGGGTCTTAACTAAGTTAGCTGAAAGTTGGGTCACATTGTCACATATATTGGGGGGGGGGCTGGATGTTTGTTCACATGTATTGGTCAGAAGTCATTGGATGTCATGAGTTATTGAAACACTATTTGCAGCATTTTTGTGATTTTCATCAAAGTTGGTCACAATCATTGACATATATGAGTACCAAACAACTTATCACGAATGAGAAGTCGAAGGTCATATGAGGCCGTTGGAGGGCAACTAGTGAACATCACCTAAACTGATATTATTCCTAGGGGGTTGCATCATATATGTTAATTAATGAGAGGTCAAAAGTCATTAGTGGTTGTCAGGGGGTTAAAAATAGGGGAAGATATCTTCTACATTTATTCTTGTACACAGGATGGTACAGTAGTCTAAGTAAACTTTAAGTTTGTCGCAATTATCAACGAATTCAGGCGTCTGAACTGTGCGTTAGTAAGACATCACGGGTCATTTAGGTCGGTGAAGGTCGTATCGTGAATAACTCTGAAATTTATATTTACCCCTGGAAACTTTGAATTTGAGGTCAAACGTCATGTGATGTTTTCCTTACAATAGCAAGCATAGCTACTTGTCAAATGAGCTTCTGCTCTGAATTTTAAAAGCAATTGCACGTCTTCCTTCGTCCTTTATGACTATAAAATTCTTACTATGAGGGACATGACCCAGCAGGGCCATTTCTTACTGTTGTCCCATTATTTCATTGTTTTTTTTATTCGTCCATATATCTGTAGAACATTTCATAGCCTATATCATGTCATTACTGAGCATTTAGTCTTTATGGATACCACTCTTGTTTAAAAGCACTTTACTTGACTTTAGGTAACCAAGTGTATTCAAGTGTACAATCTGTGAGACTTTTCATAACCCATTTCTGGCTATTTTATTATTTGTTTTGTAGTCATTGGGATACCACTCGATGTTAATGCATATTACTTTCCTTCTGGTATTGAAGTGATCGCACACATACATTCTGTGAGGCTGTCCATCCCTCTCATGCATGCCACAATCGCTTTTAGCTTATTGGGGATACCACTGACTCAATTTAAAAGCATTTCACTTGACCTTCAGGTATTTGAGTGTATTCCAATGTACAATCTGTGAGACTTCATATCTCATTTCAATTCCCTTGAACTGACATGGTGCTTCGCAGTGCGTGAGCATCATCGTAGACCTGTTCTTGTTTGTAAACCTTCGTTGCTTCATGGCATCTCTTCAGAGAGAGCTAAAACGGGGGGGGGGGGGAAGCAGCGCAGTGTCGTGAGCGAGTGACGACGTCTCGTTACTGCTCTTGGCAGGTCACGAGAGAGATCTTTGTGGCAATATCGATCAAGAATCGGGGGGGGGGGAAATGGGAATAGGCACTGTCAATGACTTTCAAGTGTATGTATAATTCAAGTGTACATTCAAGTGTATGTTCTGTGAGACCTTTTATAACCCATTTCATTTCATTACTGATTGTAGTCGTTAGGGCCGATCTCGCACACATTTGAAGGCACTTTACCGGTCTTCAGGTTGGTGAAGTGTGTGGTAACAAACTTCAATCTTCAGAAGACTTTAGAATTAGTGGACCCCCCCATTCTGAGGTATAGGCCGGTCTACTTCCCTGTCTCCTTATATCAGCGACACAGATCTGTGTTTGAGTGGTCCCATGGGGAAAATCATTTGAGCAGTGGTGAACACTGGCGGATCCAGAGAGATTGCACGGGGCCCAATTCATAATTCAGAGGTGACTGCCCTGGTAAATGTAGAGGGTGTCCTCCTCCCTTTTGAGAAGTTATGTATATAATTGCTTAGATGCAAAATAGTGCTATATGTGCAACTTTTGAAGTAATGTTATTCATATCTTGGGAAAGGGGGGGGGGAAATAATACACTTCTGCCCACTTTTTCATCTGAGGGGAACAGTCCCATTTCGCTGTTGCACTTCATCCACTATGGATCGCTATTGGGGACTATTTGGTGGAGCTGGGAGGAAGGGGGGCTGGTATCACAGATAGGGGGTTAATGATGATCTTTGATCATTCCTCATAAAAAATGTATCCACGTCGTGGTTAATTCGTGATCAGCACATCGATTCAGGTTTTCCCTGCTGCAAGTTTTCAACGTGCTAACTTTGTCGGTGTAGTAATTTGACCCAATGAGATTAAAAGCACACTGCAACATGAAGCTAATAGTTTTATATTCATAGCGATGTGAAGGTATACTATATGGCAATCATGAAATCCTTCCAGACTTAAAACTCTACAAATGGTGACTTGTTGTCCTTTAGAAAAAAACATGACAAACTTGCAGCATTGGTTGTAGTATACAATAAGGAATTGAGAGAATGAAACAAATTTTGAATGAGTATTGACCTACGAGACAATGCTTTACGGTGCGTAATATCGACAGTGAGAGATTGGTTAAAAAGTCCAGTTTCTGACGAACATCTGTTGTTTGGAAGCGTGACGTCCTCTGCGTAAAGGTGAGAAAAAAGAAATCTCCCCCCTCTAGTGATTAAAGAAAGAGTGAAATAATGAGCTGCCGTTTTCCTTTTCCTCTGCAGATACGTCACGGCAGCCCACGAAGAGGAGGAAGAGGAAGTCGGTGACGTCTGCTGGGTCAGGGGTCAATGCCAACTCATCTACCAACAGTATAGCCAGCAACGGAGGCAAGAAGAGGTCTCCAGGAGGCTATCCTGCTGAAGGGGTGCCCACAGTGAGTAGCTTCCAGGGCAAAGTAGGTCAATTTTTTGGTTTTTGGTTTTTGGTTTTCATGCCCACTGGAGGCATCGATGTGACCCTAAGTGCAGTCAAGTTGGCATGCGTGTGCAAAAGTAATTGACTGAAACCAGAAGGATCATTGACGTGCTAATAAAACTGGAATAAGTAATTGACTTATTATAACTAACTGCTAGTATAACAGGAATAAGTAACAGACTGTCCATATAAAAGGTAATTGACTGCTAATATAACAGGAATAAGTAACAGACTGTCCATATAAAAGGTAATGACTGCCAGTATAACAGGAATAAGTAACAGACTGTCCATATAAAAGGTAATTGACTGCTAATAGGATAAGTAATAGACTCCATATAAAGGTAATTGACTACTAATATAACAGGAATAAGTAGCAGACTGTCCATATAAAAGGTAATTGACTGCTAATATAACAGGAAAAGGTAATTGTCTGCTAATATAACAGGAATAAGTAACAGACTGTCCATATAAAAGGTAATTGACTGCTAATATGATAAGTAAGACTGTCCATATTGACTGCTAATATAACAGGAATAAGTAATAGACTGTCATTATAGAAGGTAATTGACTGCTAATATTATTGGAATAAGTAACAGACTGTCCATATAAAGTATTTTGACTGCTACTAATAAGTAATTGACTGCTAAAATAACAGGGAGAGGTAATTGATTGATAATATAACAGGCAAAGGTATCAGAATGTCAATAAAGAAGGTAATTGACTGCTAATATAACAGGAAAGGGTAATTGACTGCTAAAATAACAGGGAGAGGTAATTGCTTGATAATATAACAGGCAAAGGTAATTGACTGCTAATATAACATGAACAGGTAACTGACTGCTAATATAACAGGAAAAGGTAATTGACTGCTAAAATAACAGGAAAAGGTAATTGACTGCTAAATACAGGAAAAGGTAATTGACTGCTAATATAACATGAACATGCAGGTATTTGAATATAATGGGAATGTATACTGTGCTGGAAAATAGGTTTTCTATTTGTCTGTTTGGTAGTTTGATATGTGCTTATCTGTATGATTCTGGTCAGGTTGTTATCTATATGTCTGTTTGGTAGTTTGATATCTATCTGTATGGCTTTGGTTAGGTTATCTATTTGTCTGTTTGGTAGTTTGATATGTGCTTATCTGTATGATTCTGGTCAGGTTGTTATCTATATGTCTGTTTG
>JAODAG010000008.1:17794-29469 GCA_027574785.1 Orphnurgus asper | reverse complement strand
AAACATGTGATTGAAGAACTGAAACGTGAGTTTCAGTTGTTGTTTCTACACGCAGCTGGTGCTTATCATTCTCTGTGTGTGACATCATACCTCCTCGCATAGCATGGATTTTGAAGAGGCGTGTAGGTAGTGTTAGCTGCTTCCATCCAATAATTGTCTCTGTCATTTCGATCGGTCATTTTTTTGTTTGTATAGTTGAACCAATTATCTGTCCCTCCCTACCCCTCTAACAGCTGCCTGCCTTACATCAGCTGCAGAAGGAGTGCAGTGAGAGTGCTGAAATATCGCCCCCAGAATTAACCAAGGAGGTTAGAGTGTCAGCTTTTGTATGCTTTTGTTGTCTTTTCCAGGGTTCGTACATAGTGGCGTTAAGAAGCTTCAAAAACTTTCCCTGTTGTTCGTCAAGGCCTCCATGGGGGGGGGGGGGTGAAACGTTCGCGTTTTCCGAAACTGGAAAGTGCCGGAGAGTTGTGCAGCACAAGGAGCAGCTGTTTTCTCTCCTTGTTTCTATAACCTAAAAACTGAGGACAACATCCTCAAACCTTCCGACGGGTTTTTTCCCCCGCAACCTTGTTGGCCCGTTTCCTTGCGTCACAACGACGCGTGTACGAACCCTGCCCTTTTCCTTGTTCTTGCATGCCGCCCTCTCATCGGTACGTGGGGTATTACTGATTATTTGGTTCTCTCGTTGGTTTGCAAACGTGCATCTCATGAACATGCATGACATTCCAAACTGGGGTGTATATATATATATGGGGTGTCGTTAGCGCCCTTTGGTTGCATCTCTATTGTCTCGAGCACCATTTTCCTTTTCTGTTGTTTTGATGGTTCATTTAGTGAAGTTTTTAGTAGTGATCTCGCCCCGCCTTTCTTTATGTGTGCATATGACTGATCACAGCACCAGGGCTGTAGTTTATATCAAATTCATTGAAACCATGCTAAACCATATGCCGTGAAAGTGGTAGTTACTACTACGCGTTAATTTTTTTTTTTAGTCTTTTCTGTTAATGTCTTTTAATCACCGTAGTTTTTGTTTCTATTTCCAGAAGAAACTAATGGAACCTATGCATCTTGCAAATGTTTTATTTAATTTTCATTTGTGAAGCGGCGCATCATTAAACATTGAACTACCAGTTTAGCATAGCCGTGGTTTTCTAAACTGACCTCCGTTTCTTTTTCTTCTGATGCCCAAATAACTTGCGCCAGCTGAAGTTCACTCTCGCAAAGGTTCACTCTCCACAAGACCGACCTAATAGCAGTTTCACCTAAAGGTCAACCACAAAACCTAATAGCAGTTTTACCTAAAGGTCAACCACAAGACCTAATAGCGGTTTTATTCAAAGGTCAACTATAAAACCTAATATCAGTTTCGCCCAAATGTAAACCAAATTGCAGTTTTACACAAAGGTCAAGCACTTAACCTACTAGCAGTTTCACTCAAAGATCAACCAAAAAACCTAATAGCAGTTTCGCCAAAAGTTCAACCAAAAGCCTAATAGCAGTTTCACAAGAACTATTGACTTTTTGTTATAAAATTGAATTATTTGTAATCTGATTGAATACATTAAAAGTGAGTACATTTGCTTGAATCAACATTTCGTTAGTGACCTTTGACCTGCAATAATTTGAATGTCTATACCGAGAAATACCTTTGGAGTCTGGGAATTATTTGCTGTACAGTTATAATCTAGTCGCCAATTAATGTTCTACACCACCATTAACAAGAAACACTTCTTACTGCGGTTTATATGTATTTATATCTTTGTGTATATTTTTAAAAAGTAGTGAGACTTAAATAAAAAGGTATCAGTGTACCTTGGTTGGCATTGGAGCTAGGCACATTGGAATCAATTGTCTCCAACTTGGCCATCAAAATTATAAATATACTTCGGCAAAATCACTGTTTGGCGATTCGCTCAAGAACACCAAGTTGTCCCGCCATCGTTTTTCCAAACGAATTTCCAAATCGGCACTTTCATGCAAAAGTGTGAAGATCTGAAAGTATGTCAGCTAGCTATGGGCCACATTTAGCGATATTTAACTGTGGGGGGGGGGGGAGTTCCCGTCTTCTTAACTGCCCTACATCACTTTTATTCGACGACACGACTGTTAAACCTGCTGACAACTTATTTGACGATGGATAAATTATTCCTTTTTAATTATTATTATTTTTTTATAATAACCTAAGACCAATCTAAATGCAAAGAAAATCTGCTACGAAGGATGGACCAAGTAAAAAAATGGTAGAATCATCAAACGTTGAAACGCTCTGTCACAACAACGTTCGACACTTTTGGCACATGTTGAAACCATGTCCCATTGGCGGGGGTGTATGTATATTCTAGGCGAGGAATTCCGGCGTCCAATGCGCGCAGGTTTCATCGTTACGTTATATAGCGTATTTGCCACTCTGGTTAATATTTTATTAATCCTTGATACCATTAAGGATCGCAACTTCTTTAAGCGTGACTGGAACGCGACGTGTTTTCTTCATGCTGCAAGTACACCCCGTCCTACTCCCACCCCCCCCCCACCTGTTACCATTGTTGTGGACGCTATGGTGTTATGACAATCGGACCTGTCTGCACTTTCATTGAACGAGTATCGACTCGTGTGATCATCTTCATAGCATCTCCTAAACACAGCAGGTTTTTCCCTAGCTTACTGTTCGTCGCAAGAATAGCTCCGGGTACGGGGAACGACGTCCCCCGTCCTCTAACGTGCGTTTCGTACTCTTCCTCGAAAAAAACCTTGTGCGCCCCCAGCCACGCCGCGAACAATCTCCGGTCGTAAGAATGTGGTAGGAATTCTTCGTTCAGGCCGGTTTTGACTTTAAGCCAGCTTTCTGATCATGGATACAACACCTGCAACAACCCCCCCACCCCTCTCCCCTTTCCATCCATACAGACACTATGCTGTAGCGGATTAGATTTACATAGTGCTCTCGCTGCATCAGATCGTTAAATAAACACAGAGCACCTTCTGTTTTTTTTGCATCGCATGCATTACCGTAAAGGTCGCCAGGTTGTTGTATTACGTATATCGTGGTTACTCTGCAATATCGGAAATTTTTGTTTTAACCTCGTTGATTCAATTTCCTTCCCCCTCCCCAAAAAAAAATTACTCCACGTGAGACTACCTCGCTAGAGATTATCGTGTACATGAGTGTGTGTAAGTTAGGGCATAGGCTAGTGTCTACATTCATGTGTACATGCACTATATTTGAGAGTAGTCGTACAGTAGTACATTCCGAAAATGTGTCGTTAAAGAGTTCAACCTTTTTTGCATTTTGCTTCCTGATTTCTTCATTGATCTTGATGGTTAACCCGTAGTCGTATATATTTTTATTTTGCTGTGTTTTGCGTGTCGTTGTTATTGTTCCCTTTTTGTAATACTTTAGTTTTTCTTTTTATTGGGAGGGGTTTTGTTTTGTCAGTAGAAACATTTGATACATGAGCTAAGCACTTTTCCATTTTAGTCGATGGGTATTTTTCATGGGAGAATCAGTGCACTCTGTTGAACGCCTTCTTTGGTGAAAAAAAAATAAAAAAAAATTGTCGTCCTTTTAAACTTTCGCTCAAAGCCTCTTGCTTGCAAATATTTACAGCAATTTGCTATTCTCCTATCTCTGAGGTGGTTGGGCATGTTTTGTCTAAAGGAACAAATGTCGTCCAAATTTGTTTTAAACGATGGTCATCGGTAAATACTCCATGATTCAAAATAAATACATCCTCTTAATTGGACATTTTCATCCATACTAGTAGTGTCTTAAAATCACCACCATCATTAGAACGAAATGCATGCATGCGCTTTGGATTTATCATATACGAAAACCATTGATTATCGACACGGAAAGAGACCATGAGCGGATTAATTCAAAGCCAAATAATCTGATGAATGAGTTGTTTCCTGCAAAATAGTAAAGGAGGACTCCCCATGCAATGCTACTTTGCAACATGAAATAAAGAAAGAAAGGTAAAAAATTGTAGAAAAAAAATAAACATTTGGTTCTGAAAAGTAACAGATAAAACTAGACTCAGAAACTGATCTTTCGTGGCAACTTGATTAAGCTTCATCAAGGTTGGTATTATAATTACTCTTTCCCTCAAAAGGTTTGCGATGCTTGCATGTTTGCGATTTGACCTCCGACCTTCATTTAGAGCATGCCTGATCTGGTGATAGGTTTTCACATTATTTCTCGAACTGAAGATGTTAATATTCCCTTGTATCAGTTTATCATCATTGTTCACAGTGTGCATCTTGGGTTTTTAATAGAGGCGTGTTTGCCTGATCATTGCATCCATCGTTCCTAACAAATAGCGTACTACGTATCTTGCGACATTCGTGTCATGCCACCCATTTCAATTACACGTTGTTGGAAGTCATTTTCCGGCCATCCCATGAAAAGCTTTTTTTGGAACACCATTTAACGATACAGTTAAAGATGTACTGGTATTGAGAACGTCTTCTGAAATTGTCGATTATCAATGATAACGGTTTTTCCTCTTTTCAGGTTTATACCGGAAGAAAGAGAAGTAGAAAGAGGAGGCAGATCCCGGTTTTAGAATCGGCGGTTCAAGAACCGGAGACGAAACGGCAGAAGACTGATGAAAACGAAAATGAAACCACTTCATCTACCACATCCGTGGCATTGGCGGAAGCGGTCGACCAGGTCGGAGAGGATCCTCCCAAAGACGGGCCTGACAAGGAAAGTGCAGGTACTTTAAACCCGGCCGCCAAGCCCAACGTCCCGGTGGTGAAGGATCTACGGCGCTCCCTCCGTAGCTTCACCGGAAGCCCGGTTAACCTGGAAGCGGTGGCGGCACAGGAGGTCAAAGCTAGCAAACCAGTCGGGAGGCCAAAAAACGTCACGCCCGCTTACCCCGTCAAGGAATATGAAAAATTGGGGCGGCCAGCTGGGGTTAAGCGGGCGACAACCGATGGAGGGTCGCCCATAAAGATGAGCAGGAGACGTCGGAGGTGGAAGAAGACTGCCGTGTGGCAGAGAAAGAAGAAATACAAACCAAAGAAACCAGTGCTAAAGCCTTTAATTCAGAATGGTAATGGAGGTTTAGGGAAAGGGATAGTGGAGGATAGGGTGAACCATCTCTTTGGGTGCCACCCTGGGTCAGAGGTGACCCATAAGAATCCATTTTGTGCTAGTACCGAAAATGCAGCTGACTTAACGCAGGGCTTTGCGAACCATATCAATGAGAGAAGGCCTACCCATCCAGAGGGAAAGAGCAACCATTTTGGGTTCACCTCCAACAGTTCTGACAGCGAAGAGGAAAAGAACGACACCATCTCGGATATAGAGCAAGTCAGGAAATCCACCGATGATAACATGGAAGACGACTTCAAGGCCGAAAAATTTGAGAAAATCGCTTGCTTTGGAAACGATTACAGGGACCACCGTTCTGATACCGACAGCAACCACGATAGCGGCGACGACAGTCGAGCGGAGCTGTCGGACGACGAGCACGAAACCTCGGACGAGGATGATGACGACGACGACGATGAGGAAGACGACGAACAGGTCATGCTGGACCACCAGAGACGGATGCTGCTACCGGCCTGTCAAAGGAAATGTGTGGCAGAGGAGGGGAAGGAGACGCTGACAGATAGCGAGGAGGAGGAGAACCGAGAGGCAGAGCGCGAGGATAAGGAGGTTGAGGATGGGAACCAACATCGCCAGGGCAGCGATGCGAGCAGTAACAGAGACGATAAAGCCAGTGTCAAAGAAGACAATGACATTTCTGAGGATGATGTGGACAGCGATGGTAAGGATAAGGGAGAGGACGAGGTCAGCCATCCCAAAAGTGATGTCCATCTGAAGGAATCATTGAATGAAGAGAAGGATTCCTCAAAGCTCGAGGACCCAGCACCCCAATTGTCCGAATCTTCAGATGATGACAGCGTTAGTGCTGAAGATAAGATTGAGGCAGAGTCAAAGGAGGCCCAAGATATGGAGGAGGGAATGCAGGAGGAAAACCACTCCACTGAAGGAACGAAAACGGATGGAAATGAAGCCACATCTGAGGGAATGGAGCCATATGAAGACGAAATTCCTGCTCTGGTCATCTTGCCAGATGGTAAGCGTTCTCCGGCGGAGAAAGTGATTAATCTCTCCGATGACTCATCTGATGAAGCTTGGGAGAAATCAGATGAGGTGCTGGAGATCACCAGAGATGATGGTAACGTCAAAGATCAGGCACCGGAAGAGCACGAAGGGCCAGTGGACCAACGCGAAAGTGAACTCTCGAGAGAGGAAGTGGTCGCACAAACGTCTGAGGCAGAAAAAGGTGAAGAAAGGGAAGACGACAAAGAAGGGCATGAGAGTGAGATGGTTGAAGAGGAATCTGTGGAGACAGCAGAGGCTGTTGAATCTATATCTTACGATCACCCACCACCAGCCCCGAAGCCAGCATCCATTTATGACAGTGAGTCGGAGGAAGAGGAATGTGACGAGGGCGTAGCTGATGACCGAGTGACGGTGCATGGTGGTGACAACCAGGACTCTCGCCATGTAGATCAGTCAGATTGGACTACTACAGTATTCAAAGAACAACCACATGTCATGAATCAGACCGATCGAGAAACCAAAGAAGCCGTGGAGGGTCTGCAGTCTATAGATAAACTTGAGGAACGTGATGCTGCAGAAGCCCCGGCTCGGGAATCGACAGTAGATGCAGGACAGGATGAAGGAGCAGTGGAGGGTCTGCAGTCTATAGATAGACTTGAAGAGTGTGATGCTGCCGATACCACGACTCGGGAATCGACAGTAAATGCAGGGCAGGATGAAGAAGCAGTAGAGGGTCTGCAGTCTATAGATAGACTTGAAGAGTGTCATTCTGCCGAAGCACCGGCTCGGGAATCGACGGTAGATGCAGGGCAGGATGAAGAAGCAGTGGAGGGTCTGCAGTCTATAGATAGACTTGAGGAGTGTCATTCTGCCGAAGCACCGGCTCGGGAATCGACGGTAGATGCAGGGCATGATGAAGAAGCAGTGGAGGGTCTGCAGTCTATAGATAGACTTGAGGAGTGTCATTCTGCCGAAGCACCGGCTCGGGAATCGACGGTAGATGCAGGGCAGGATGAAGAAGCCGTGGAGGGTCTGCAGTCTATAGATAGACCTGAGGAGTCTGATACTGCTGAAAACCCAGCTCGTGAATCAACAGTGGCCGTGGGTCACAATGAAAACGTGGAAGCCAGCCGAGAATATGATCAGAAAAAAGTCCCGAAGGTGCCATCGAACACCTGTACGCCTGCTGATGAGGTGCAGAGAGATGTGACCAGTGAAGAGGCGGAGCAGTCTGTCAACAACCATGCAGCACCTACAGTTGGAGGAGATGATACACAGGATAGCCAACAAAAGAATGGTCTGACCATAGGCAGTCAACAGGACACATCGACGGCTACAACCAGTAGCTATGTAGCAGAACAACGGCCACTCGTATCTCCGGACAGAATTCATCACGTTACGGATGAGCAGACCAGCCCCACCGCTACAGCAGGGTCGGCTAAGTTTGTTCAGCTAGAACAAGTAATATCACGAACCCACCAGCCCTCTCAGGTGGGTCTTGGCCAACGCTCAGCTATGAATAGTCGTCAGCCACTGACTCCCCTGGTAAAGGCTGTGACCTCATCTCCTGGGGTCATGGTCGGCACTGATATACCAGTGGAGCAGTCGATAACAAGTGGCGCAGCGGCCGGACCTCTGAACCATAGAACACAGATTATCAATCAGGTCCCCATGAACCAAGGGTCTGTCAACATAAATCCAGGTTCGGCCGAGATGGATGTGGCAGCTGGCTGTATGACGCCGACTGCGGGTACCATTAATCAATCCCAGAGCAGTATGGGGCAACATGGTGGCAATTCAGGTCAGGGTAACCTTGGTGGTGTACCCCATACCAGTGAGATGACTGCCAGCATGAACCAGCACGGACGAGAGATGAGTCGGATGGACAGCAGTCAGGGGTGGGACCAGTCGGGCATGACAACGCCAATGCAGAACACGATGCAGGAACCAATGGCAAACTACCAACCTGCCCAGATGCAGCAAACATCCACCGGCCCAGATGGCTACAGCTGCATGGGTACAACAAACTCAATGTACCCGTGCAGTATGAGAAATATGACCCCTGTAGCAGCTCGATATCACCATCGGAATCGGTGTATGGAAATTGCTGAGCCAGTGATGGCCAGTGCCCAGGCCTACATGGACGATTGTACCTACCAGACAACGGGAGGTGTCAGCTCGGAGTATCCTCAAAACCAGATGACCAGTGGTAATGCTGGAGACTACAGCTCCCAGATGGGTACACCAATGGATACCGCAACTGGTTGTAGTCCAGGGATGGCTGGCCAACAGCAGGTGTGCAGCCCGCCGGTCAACCCAAGCCCCCAGTCATGTGGCCAAACCATGAATCATAACGTTTCCAACGTCAGCCCTCACATGTCAGGTCTGAACAGCCCTCAACTGAATATGAGTCTGAACAGCCCGCATCAAGTGAGTAACATTCAAAGCCCTGCTGCAGGCCCTGGTTGTAGTCCCTCTCTCAGTAGTCATGGGGCCATGTGTAGTCCACAGATGACCAGTACTCAGACGCCCAGCCCCATGCAGGTGAACATGGCCCCATGTGGTAATACACTGGTAGCAGCATCAGCATGCAGCCCCGTTGTCAACAATCCTCCGGTACATAGCCCTGCCCTGCAGTTGAGGAGCCCTCAGATGAATGGACCTTCTGTTCAGAGCCCCCAAATGAGTAGTCCTCAGGTATGTTCTCCCGGCGTCAGCAGTCAGCCATCCTGCAGCATGCAGCCACCGCTTAACTCACCTTCTCGAACCACCAGTAACAGTTCCATCGGTGGTACCTATAAAGCGGGGTCCAAATCCAAGAAGAACCCTTCAACGCTTGCCAAGTTGCAGCAGCTTACCAATGACATCCTACCGAACCAACCCATGCCGGTCCCCCGATCTCCTAAGCCCACAGCTAACCTCACACCACCACAGATCCCGACGCCATCTTCCCCCGTGGAGACCCAACCAGCAGTGGTGGTAGGACGCAGGCAAAGGCCCGGGTCTGCGTCACAGATGGCCAGGAGGACCCCCCCAGTGCAAAAGCGACAAATGCCATACCCTCGGCAAGCCCAGAGCGTGCCACCACAGATGCAGTCCTTTGATCCCAACATTCCGTTCATGAGCATGGCACCCCATCATCAGACCCACCCAATGACATACCAGTACGCCCACCACAACCGGCAGCCACCGGCTTCCCATCCTTCAATGCACGTTGGCCACCCCGCCAGGAGGTACAAGCCTCACTTTGCCCCGTCGCCTGCTCCCACCTTCGAGCAGCACCACCACCACACAGCAGAAATGATGCAGCACTACCAGACGCAGAGGCAGTTTGAGTGTCTGCCCTACAGCACACCGACGCCCACCATGAATGGGTACATGTCGCAGCCGATGGTACCGGAGAATTACCCGCACCCCACCGCACCCCAGTTCATGGACGCTATGCCGATGCACATGGGGATGATGACCACCCAGCAGCCGGGTATTAACCCCAATCAGTACACTACTAGGGGGTTTTATAGTGGGTATGGACTCTCTCCAATGGGAGGCCAACATATGATAACGAGGTGACCATGATTGCTACCCGTGATTGTCAAGGGCACTGGCGGCTTTGTCTTGGTATAAATACTCTTAATAGAGAGTTGTATTTGCAGCTAAAGGTTGTGTGATCCAGGGAATCATGAAATGTTTGGGCGCCGACCACGAAATAGTCTCCTTTGTTGTGCAGCTTAATCGTTCAGCTTTATGAAAACAATCGGTCCCCTGCTTTGGCTACAGAATGTTCCTATTTAAACAGGAATATCTGACTTCTAGGCTAGAGGTTAGAAATATTCAAACTGATGGCCTGTGACATCCTTAGAATTTGTTCAGATGTGTGGTTTGTTTATTTACCAGGAGCAGCGAGAATATAATTACCATGGTATCAACCTACTTTCATCATTAAATGTTGTGTAATTATGGCAGGCCCAGACACCTTGGGTGAACTCCCCTGCCTTTTCAGATTAAATTTTGTGGATATTCCTTTTGAAATGTTTAAGAAGACATTTGCTGTTGTATTCACCTAACGTCACTTAACAACAAACATGCTGGTGTGTTTTTTCTTTGTTAAAAGACATGTTGTATTCTCATGACCATATAATGCCTAGTTTTTAATTATCTTCTGCAAAAGGGCTACAACTGGTTGTCCATTAATGACCAAGACTCGACCACCCCACAGGTGAACAGTCGATTGCTTTGCAAATGGCAGACAGGCTGCTACTCATGGTTCCCCTTCCCCCACTGGGTGCCACTACAGACTGGAGGACCTATGCAAGCTACAGGTCAGCCATGTTTCTCAGTGTCGGACATTAGCAGGCACATCTCCAGTATCAAGGGCACTCGGGAGCATTTCATAAAATACTCTCTGTGTCGAAGGAAGAGTTTGCTTACATATTCATATGAATAAACCCATTGCTTTTGCTTTCATTTTTCATGTTTTAGCTCTGTTTGCTAAATGTGTATCTATTCTACCTGACTGTCTCAATGTAGGATGGCTATAACTGCTGCTCCCAGATCGTAAGTCAAACGTTGGCGAGATTTTAAGTGGTACCGACCGAATTGGTCAACAAATTTGCATTTTGGCAATGAGTGATACGGGTTGTACAGGGATGAGAGGTTCAGAGGTTAACTTCTGAAAATTTCTTCAACACAATCAAACTTTCTCAGTGTTGGTCGGAATCATCAGGTACAAAAGTTATTCATTTATTTTTTTAGGCCAAATGTCATCAGAGTTAAATCCTGAAAAATTGCTTAAACCACATAATCAAAGTTGGTCAGTCTGTCAAGAATTATCAGTTGATTTTAAGTCAAAGGGTCATTATAGATCAGATCATGAAAATTGCATAAACCACAAGCAAAGTTGGTCAGAACTACCATTACAAGTTATTTATGATTTTGTGGTGAAAGGTCACCAGGGGTAAAGTCATGAAAATTGCTTAAAAATAATGTAATAAATAAAATAATCAAACCCATCAGTTACAAAAGTTATTTTATGAGACCAGGTCAAAGGTCATCAGAGGTAAATCAATGTGCTGAAGACACCCCAGACTTGGTCAGAAGCATGTATAAAAATTATGGCTTTGAGGGCCCATTCACATTAATGTTCACATTAATTTCTTTTAATACCTGGTACGAATATAGTAATCATATGCTTACCATTGAGATCCACCGTCAATGATGCTCTAGTTAATTTGTATAATTCAGAACTTTTTATGTAGGATCATTAAAAACCAAAAAATTATTACTATTTTTTTTGGAATGAGTAAATAGTTGAATTGACGAATAATTCAGCAATTACAAATGAATCATTAAAAGACCTGATCCAGAAAGGAACATTTTGTGCGATGATACAGTATGTATTTTTTTAAGTTGTCCAGTGCTGAGAAGAGTGAATGAAGTGAATGTCAAAGGAAGCATATATAAACGTGATTCCTAGTCGTGGGAAATGCATACATTTAACGGCATCCAGTTAACCCCGAGTCGAATCCTGAAACTTATAGTTTAGCATCGAGAGAAAGGTTGATAGTCACTCCGACCTTACAGGGTTTGTACCACC
>JAODAG010000007.1:960081-984658 GCA_027574785.1 Orphnurgus asper | reverse complement strand
TGCAACTGTAGTGTTCCTCCTAGTCCTATCCATTATGAGATATTACTTTGATTCTTCACATTGTGTGCAACTGTATGTACTGTAGCATTCCTCCTATCAATGACGAGATATTGCTATGATTCATGAAATAGTGTGCAACTGTACCGTTCTTCCTATCTACTGTATCCATGACAAGATTTTACTTTGATTTGTCACAGTGTTAGCAACTGTATCGTTTCACCTATCGTATCCATGACAAAATATTACTTTGATTCGTCACATTGTGTGCAACTGTAAGCGTTCCTCTTATCTGTCCATGACGAGGTTTTTCTTGATTCGTTACATAGTGTGCAACTGTAGTGTTCCTCCTGTGGTGTTTTAAACAAGAAATTTTGAACAGTTTTGTTTGGTTGTACAGTATATCAAAATTTCCCAGGAGAAGTTTCCCAGGTAAAATTTTACAACATCTGTGACTTTTAGACTAGTGTCGGCTAGTGCACAGATAACGGTATCTTGAGTATCTACTGTAGGACTAACACAATACAAGAAGATGCACAGTTAGCTTCTTTGAATGGACAGTGCTTATTCCATACCTTCTGTTTCGTTATCACTGGAACTTGATTATGTACTGACTGACTGCTTTCTTTTTTGATCGTGGAAGTAATTTTCCAAGCTCTGTAATGAGGGCACTCATTTTTATCTGTATTGTTATCTTAATGATATTAATGCCATTAAGTAATGCCATTAATATAGGAGACTTGTCATGCCAAAAAGTACTAATAAAGAATATTATTAAGGTTTCCATTTTACTTTTGACTGACTGAATAATTTGCCATTTTACCTTTGACTGACTGAATAATTTGGTAACTGTACTTGTACTGTTCATGCTGTTCGAGTTTCTTGTGTGAAAGCAAAAGTGTTTATTTTCCTCACAATTATTAAGTAGACATAGTCGAGGTAAAGGTAAAACACTGCAGTAGAATCCTTAGTTGCAGATTTATGAGATCTACTCCTGAAGTCCTTTAAAGTGTCATATTTGGGGACATTCTGTTTCACTGTAATATACACAGTTACATTAAACTGTTAATAGAAGAGTGTTGTGGTGTTGTCCAAATTCCTGCTGATGTTAGAAAGAAGAAGGGGACAATGATTGTGTGTGGAATGGGTGCAAGTAGATGAGACATCTCTCACAATAGTGGAGAGAGTCTTGCCATCCTGTGACAGACTTTTAATTTTAATTATCTGCATACTCTTAGGTGAAGCCTGGTCGTAAATTGAGAGAGAAACTTTGGGCAACTGTAACAGTATTATTACAAATGATGATAGCCTCAGTGACGGTTCCTTTCAGTTCACCTGGGGAATATCTCCTTGGGGAGCCGCACTAACAGTAATTCCCTTGGAGAGAACCACACTGGCCATCCCCCAGACTGCCGACTCAGACTCCAGTGGATTCAGCCTGAAAGGTACGAGGCTAAAGGCTAGTCTACTTAGCACCGCCCTAGCCAGCCATGGCACGTGAAATATTCCTAACACAAACATGAGAAAAGTGACCTAAACACAGGCTTAGAAAGTGAGGGGGTGGAAAGTAAAGTGTTCAAGTGAAAACAAGGCAATTGCAGAGAAAATGCACTGGAAAGCTTCAAAATTCAAAAGAATGAACGAAAATGCAAGGAATAATACCGATTTATTCACATGTATAGTAGAACAATATGTTGTACTAAAATACTAACTGAGAGGATAGGCACAGAATAAAATAGAAGAGGACACAATGAAGGCATACATTTGGTAAACATAGCCAAAGGCTGTCTGATGAGCTCATTTCTTCTGTGGGGTATAGATTAATCCATTAGAAATGTAATTATGGATGCTTCAAGGTAAGTATCGTATAGTTTGGGGATTATAGTGAAGTCACAAAGATGCCTCAATTTAGTTGTCTTTAATGATTTAATTATTTACTTCATCACATCAATTCGATCTTTGAAAATTTGAATGATTCAGGTTTTCTTGTGCAGTTTGTACCTCATTGGTCGTCTTCTGTGGGTGTTCAACCTACTGTAACATTATTCTGAGCAACTTGAACAAGTTTACACTTGAGCCTGATACCGATTTGAGATTTGAGTCTTATATATACTGAAGCTTTTGCTGTAAGGTGAGGTGTTTGCCATTTGTGTAGATTAAGTGAATGTACCTGCTCATCAAATTTATTTATGAAATACCTTCTTGACAATGAAGACATATCTGTATATTTTTTCTCAGATGTAAATTTATGCACTTCATCTTCTGTAAGTGCTATCTGTGAGGCCGGTATCTCCCATTATCCTCTGGCTAGCTATTCGTTCATATTTCGGTTCATTTGCTCAATAACGAAATTTTGTTATATTTTGCCTATACCTTTGTACACTGTTCTGAATGATATGACTATTCTTAAGGACTTTATTCTCTGTAGCTAGCATTGACTTTACACTAAACAGTCTGTGTGGTCTCCATGCAGTATTGAAGGCCATCAATGTAATTATCACATTCCTCCCATCCTCCCTTGATGGGAGCTAATAGGTACTGGTAGCTCCATGGTGATAACCATGTGTTAATTTGTGCTGTATTGTACAAGAGAAGCAGTATACTGAGTACTAAGACAAATCACTGGTATTCTCCCTTTTCCTTGAATATAAATCTCTAGTTCAGTGGTTTCAGATTGGTAAATCATGCTGTTAAATTTAGCAATAACAAATGCATTTTCATCTCCAGCACTGGTTGGATGTTGCTCTCTTTACTTTGTGTATATATGAAATATCAGACTTTCCTCAGTATTAAGTCAGAAACAAACTGAACATATTGTAGAAAGGAATCTCACTTGGCTAAACCCCTTTTTGCTTTCGATGCTGAACGCTCGGAAAAATTGTGAAGTCAAGTTGATGTTGGGTATCAGAATTAGAAAGCTTGGGGACGGAGAGTAATTCTGCCCTCGTACATTATCGCGTGAAAAAAATCTTGAAGGGGTATATTGGGAGGAACATCGTCCTCTGAAATACCTGCTGTTTTACAATGAGAGGCTATTGCAACTTGTAGACCATTTGATCAATGATTTCTTTCATGTTGCACTAGTTCACAATAGAGCAACTATATAAATGTATAAAACTATGAAAATTATGAAGCAATTTTGTATGCTGTACAGTACTTGTTCCGTCCCACTTGACACTCGTCGGCGTCCCTAAATCGTCGCAAATTCTGTCCCGCTCTTCCAGACTTTGTCCCTACAAAATTCTGCCTCTGCCCAGCTGCAATACAAACCAAACTTGTCCCCTATTATTAGCAACAAAGACTCGCCCCCACCAGAAAACACAATAGGATTAAAGAGAGCGCTCCTTTTTACACAATTGTGATTGTCAATACTAGGCCATGCTTGGATTCAAAATCCTGCAAGGCTGACTGCTTGATGTACAGTTATTGATCAGAAGAAGGAATACTAAAAAGCATGATTGTTAGTGAGAAGTTGGCAAAGTCATTTGATTAATAAAACTAAAGAAAAAGAAAAGAAACTATAATTTTCCAGGCATTCTATCTCTATAGCTATAGCACCAATGAACTCACATAATTTGGCAGAGCTGTGTGCAGCTGGCAATCTTTCTTTCTCTAACATTCATTAAATTTAGGTTACTGAGGCCTTCCAGGGTATTTCTTGGAATTTAACCAAAACTAATACTTCGCTCAAGATACTGTGAGGAGATGTTTTGTTCCTGGTTAGCTAAATGGACTGTACTCATATTGCTCTTCCCACATTGACTGTCATGCTAGATATTGTTTATGCGGGGAGTTTATGCGGCGGTGAGGTTTGGGAAGGGAAGGGAAGCAAGAACTTCCCGGCGGAGGAAGAATGGACGGATCAAACCCGAACCAGTGAAAGGTTATCCTCATCGGAGAGCCCGGAAGTCCGCCGGACGAAAAGGGTAATAAGAAAGCCCACAACTGTGGTAATAGGTCACAGAACCCGGTGAAGCTGACGGGTCCGCGGACGGACCCGGGCCGGAGACAGGAAACAAACGAAGCCGGGGGTGAGATCCTGGAGCAGGAAAAAAAATAACGGTCACCGGACCCGGTAAGACCGATGGCCGTTAACGGTTCCTTGAGTGGACCTGTGGATGAGGACGCGCCCGAGAGTGGAAGGAGGCCCGAAGCCGTGGAGGCGGGTCGGAAAGAGTGAAGTGCCAGTAGTTCGGACAAGGCCGTTAACAGCTTTACAACATCAACGTTTTGGAAACCTGGTCGGTCATCATTCCACTATTGGAAAATGGCAGGTGGGCGATGAACTTGGATTTAGAGGATGCATACCTCCACGTGTCCATTCACAGGGATTCGCAACCGTTTTTTGGCCTGTCGGTACCAGAGAAACGATTATAAGTTCGTGGCGCTTCCGTTCGGCCTGTCATCTGCCCTGAGGGTGGCTAATCAACCGAGAGAAATCATTGTTGGTGCCCACTCAGAACATAGATTTTTTGGGAGGCGTTGCCCCACCAAGCCTGGTGGTCCGTGGCACACAATGTGAGTGCGGGATTTCCGTTCCAGGATCACCGTCCGTTAATAACAATTACAACTGATGAGTCACTCATGGCTTGGGGCGCGTCCTGGGGCACGAGAACATCAGGAACCTGGTCTCGTCGAGAGGGGATGTGCCACATCAATCTCTTGGAACTAGAGGCTATAAAGAGAGCAATAGAGGTTTGGGTCACAGGATCAGTATTGTCAAACAGTTCGACGGGTTTGTTTTTACGTCAACCGTCAAGGGGACACGAGATCCAGGAAGATATGTTAGAAGGCGTCAGAGCTTCTCCTTCGTTGTCAGGATCTGGGAATAGGCCTGAGGACTTCTCATCTGGCAGGTACGGAAAATACGATGGCGGGTGCCCTGTCCTGGGGACGTTTCGACCAGAACGAATGGTGCCTGGCTCAGAGTTGGGCGGATCACGTGTTCCTCTTGTTCGGCTGAACTCAGTCGGTAGAGCACTCTTAAGCTCAGGGTCGTGGGTTCTTTCCCCACGATGGGCGCCAATTCCTATTGTTCGGTTGTCCGAATGTACATCTGTTTGCGACAACAGCAATACCAACATTTGGAGAGAAAGTGTCCGTTCCAGGACCATCCACCCTTTAGCCCTGTGCTAATCTTATACATTGGTTCATGTAAGGTAAGGTAGTTGTGAAGGTAGATTTCCCAAAACAGTAGTGGTTTGGGAATCTACGCACAACTACTTACCTTAAATCTCCCTCCCTCCTCCCCTCTTTGGAACTGACTTAGAAGCTAGGGGTTAGATTTTAAGTAAAAGTTAAAATAAATAAATAAGGAGGTTTTCGGATGGGGTGGTACTAACGGGGTGGATAACTGTCTACCCTCCACCAAAAATTGGAATGAAGGATGCGCAACATGTGGGGCTTCAGGACCAGCTTCTGGGCTAGGTTTATTGCTAGAGTAGAGCTGCAGTAAATAATAGGCTATACATTGGTTCATGTAAGGTAAGTAGTTGTTCGTAGATTCCCAAACCACTACTGTTTTGGGAAGTCTGTATGATCTGCATGGTGTAGTACAAGCTTTCATCGATAACTTTTGACCTACTATCATGAGTCAGTCTATGATATCCTCTCTATATATCTACCGAGCTCAAAGTGACCACAACTTATCTAAACTATCCTGTCATCATGTGAATGAAAGATCGAAGGTCATGCGATGTTCTCCTTACTTACATAAGTAGCTCATTTAATGGGAGTTATCTGACTTTCAGTTTTCATTGTTAACAAATAATGCCTTTAATACAATGAAGTCTGATATGTCCAGGTGATACTTATTTACATTATTCAGTTGTTTAAACTTAGTGACAAACCCAATCAAAAACTATTTCGTACCTTCCAAATTAATCCCCCGTTACAGTACAGTACTGCCAGTGAGTGGTACATTCACCGTAATGCAACTATGATGAAAGATTTGAGTAGGAACGTTTCTTGCATTTTTTGGAAATGAGCCAAAATATTATATTTATGGTGACTGAGAATGATCAACATTTTACAACATGTGTCAAATGCATGACGAGATGATCACATTCATTTCTGCATTAATTCCCTGTATAAATTTATAATTTCCAGATACACAACTTTGGAATCAACTCTGGCCTGCAGCTTATAGGGCATTTTCAATGATTGGGGGTGGTGGATATCTGGGGCTGCTGTTTCACAAAGGAATGCATATAACAACATGCGATGAAGTTTTGCGATCATGACTCTCATAGGTTCGATTCACTAAAGCTTATTACGCATTGTCAATTGTCGTCGTTGATCTTTCCAATCTCCTAAACTCTTTGGAAATTTATAGAACATATAGAACTTTTGGAGTAGATCTTCAGACATGTCAATTTCTGGCAGATCTCGACAATCTCAAATTCTTCATTCTCCACAAATTGCATTTCTTCCCGAAGTTTACAAGGAAAGCAGCAATGTTTGGGTTGTTTCGACAGCTGCAAAGTTATGCAAGAAGTTACGCACGTTAGGCTTTCGTGAATACCACATTGCACCAGATCCTCAGAGTTAAGTGGGACCTATGAAACAAACTGTGTGTAAATCAGTTTCGTGAATACTTCCCCAGGTAACTATGACATACATTGTAATAGATAATGGTATTGTAGTATATTCATTCTGGTTTTAAAATATTTAATGAGATCATTTGAACGCATTGTAGTATGAAGAGATGTGTTCAGAAACTGCTTCTTAAAAGGAGATGTGGGGGGTGATGGAGAACAAACCCTGTCAAGTTTCATGCATATGCAATATGAATAATCTTGTAAAAGGCATCAGAACCACTATGCTGTTCTGCACTCTGGATTTAAATAGTCAGAGGCTCAAACAATATTTGTGACCAAACACTACATACTGTTGAATGTTCTGTACATTAACGTTTCCATGTACATAATTTTCGTGGCTATATGCCAAAATTTTCCTATAAACTACAGATCTTCAGACTTCATATGCTGCATCATATCGTACACTGTCCTTCCAGCATAAAATGAATTATAATTAATGGCAACATGTTATGTACAACTTTGTGTTGTACAATTTTCCGATGTTGCTTTTACTAAATTAGTATAATTATTCGTCAACTATGATACTCTAACATTACCCTGTTACGTTATACAGTAGCCTATATAACTAGTCTACTTTGTACATTGCAATGTTCCGATAAACGGCACGTGATCAACCGCTATGCAAAACCGTTGTTGGTTATTGTTTGTTCTCTATCACACCACCAAGTGTGACAAAAACATGCCATTGACTGTCTGTGTTTTCTCCCGCTAGAAAGCTATGTGTTTGCAATACATTCAAGCGGGGAATTTTGGCCCGCTAAGCTTGATACAGATCAAATAACAAATGCAAACTTTGTCGTAAAAACATTGTTTGTAAGGAATCATTTCGCGGGTTATCCTGTCTTTGGCAGTCAATAAATATTGCTTGACTACTGTATGCCTCTAGTTCGTGCAAAATCTAAGACGAAATATGTAATATATTTAGTATAGGCTGATTTTGAAATGGAAAGTTCAATTCAGTTGGAGACTAACAGCAATGTGTACAAAGTTTGCCGATACCGATATTCAACCTATTACACCAATATCGGCCGATTCTGAAGGCAGAAGATTTATGTTAGTGTAGTGCCTCTCTTGTAAGTGCAGTAAACCTCTGTACATCAAGACAACCTGCCCAGCTCAGTATAGACTAAGGTCTCTGAGGTGTGGTGCCTCATGTTACTTATTCATGCAAATAAATTGCACAGCTTCTGGCAGTACATGCCCTCCCTCCTGAACAGACATTACTTAGAGGGGATATGTACACAGATGCTGCTACCTTAGTATTATAGAGCTTGATCAATGCAAAATCTGATGAAAAGCAGTCGTCCTATGTTTAGATTTCATGTTAATGATACCTTTGCTTCCTTTCCTGAAATTCTCTGAAAGACTTTTTTTTAATTTATCGAAAAAGTGTTCATTATCACCCATGACTTAGGAAAGGGTGCCCACAGTTGCTGATGACAGCCATAGATTACTAAGCTTTGATGCACAGGATCAAGTTTATCTTAAAGGAACCTTCACCATACTTGAAAAGTGGAGAATTAGATGTTAATTTATTAGTTTTTATTTCTGTCAGGTATTATTTCTATAAAATAGAATCTTCAGCAGTCCAACGTTGGGTGACTTGGAAGTTTTTTTTTTTATTATGAACACTTACAGTATGTATTGCATCAGTCCGAACTGTTCAATTGCGTAGGGCCTCCTTGGTACGGAACTTTAGCAGAATTTGAAAATGTAACAAAAAGTTTGTTTTAATATAGGTAAATGTTGCAAAATAACCTCGAATAGTTCATAATTTCAGAACTAGAAAGGATTGTACATAACAAATTTTAGTTATAACAGTACAATAGTACATGCAGTGATGTGACTTATGCTGCAGTTACAAGTGTTACCCAAAAATGAAGCACACAGTTTGACCCATTCATTATGCATGGAAAACTTGACCTAACATGATACTGAATAGCTTACAGTAACATTGTGAATCTGGGCATGCATTGTTATTGTTTGTTGGATTTGTTGAGTTGTTACAGGCAACTCTCTGGAGGTTGCCATCTACGAAACATGTCATTGTCGTTGTGCACATTTTGTCCATCTGGGATTTTATCCTACATTTGAAATGGTCAGCCTTCACAGAAACTCCATAAGGTTTTATTGTGAGTAAAAGTTTAGTGGAGGTACTAGGTAGAAATTAGTACATACATTCTAATTCTGCTAATTCCATTTGAATTTGCCAAATGAAAGGGAACCTTCAAATGAATCATAACTTGACTTCAGTTAGGGCCACTCTTCAATTTTTACTTGTCTTTTTAGTCTTGTTTTATTTATCATTAGATGTAGAATTTTCATTTGTGTTCATCATTGTTTTTATAGCTTATTCTGATTAACTTTAATAGGGGTTATGAATTTGAAGAAAAAGAAGGAATAACTTTACTATGCCAAAAGTACTGTAAGCAGGAATATTAAAATACTAGACACAGCTGGTTGCATACTGCACAAATGGGGGGGGGGACAGGGAGGTTACTGGCAGATCACAAGAATGTTTGACATTCTTGCATGTTTCTTGAAATGGTCGTCTGTTGTTTTTCAATCAAGGTTTTGTTAAGTCTTAAGTTGTTTCATCTGCATAATCAAACTACTTCAGTTTTATCAGAGAGAGGATTGCTGAAAAGTCAACGACAGCTGAATCTTAGCTCTGTAAAATTTCAGTCTCTGCAGCTTTTTTTGTGATTCTTGAAAGTTGGGAATAATGGTTGAACCTTAAAGGATTTGTCCAGGTTAACTTTTTGAAATGTTTACTGATTTCAACTAATTTATCATAACCGTGCTCCAATTTCAGTTATGCATGTATTTCCTTCCAGTTTACAAACACATCCATATATTTCATGACAACACAAGCTCTTTTTCACGGTTAGCACCATTCGACAGTTGCGGCACACACCATGTTAAATGCTGTAGTCTAGGCCGTATGTCTAGGCCGCCTTCGTCTCTCGCTGCCTGTGGCCTAAAGTTAGGTTCATTCACCGGACGTGGCCTTTCACATACGGGTTCAAAAGCGTATACGGTTGTGGTCCAATATGTCTTTCATGAGTTTCATCCATTGCTTAGGTTTCTCTCTCCTTCTTAAACAAAACCAAAGGAATATCGATGGATTACGAAGTATTGTAATTACGGACAGCGTGTGTGATTATATAGTAGTTACGTACGTGTGAATAGTACTTACAGTGGTGAAACCGGACCATAGCCTTGCAATTGTTAGAAAATGACGTCACCTACTTTCGTACGAGCCTAAAAAATATTATTTGGTCAATTCGTGCAAATACTCTGATACGTATCGTAGTTAACGTTTGATGTAGAACGGGATATTTTATTTTTCTCTACACATTGGTACATGTTTCAATGAGTTTTAAGGAACCTGGACGTATCTTTTAATCTTGCTTCCCTCTCTAGACTGCAGATTTGTCACCACAACTGGTGCCTCTTCAAGGCTTGAATTTTTTTTATGATAGCTTCCTTACCTTGTAAAAAGAACATTGTGCACATAGCATGACCATAATACCAAAATAGATGATTTGACAAGGAAATGCATTCCCCTGTTTTTATAATTCTGCCATTTGATCTGTCTCTGGCTCTTCACTCTTTTCCACCAAATATAATTTTTACAACATGGGGTGCTCCAAAGTCATTGACCTTTAGGATAGTGTACAGTTACATCATGTAAATGTCCTAAAAGAAGTTACAAGCTTCAAAGTGGCAAATATGTTTCAGTTATTCATTTTATGTAATATTTGCAGACTTAACTCCTTTCAGACACTGTGCATGTAAATGAACATTGAACTGCCTGCAGCAGTCACGCAGGATTGGATTTCCCTTTGAATTTAATAAGAAGAAAAGGGCAGGAGATATTTGAGTTTCTCTTTGTAAGAAAACTCATTCTACTGATCTGACAATTTAAGGAATGGTATCTTTTCCTTAAAGCAAGCTTTTTGACTTGGACTAGAGTGTTTAGCATTCTGATACCTCTGAAAATTTGCATGTATTGACGTAACCCTTAACCAAGCTAAAAGATGTGTGTTGTGTAATGTTGTATAATTAGCCCTAATCAGTATGTAATTAACAGTTTGTACACTCCTTAACACTCCCAAGCGGTACTTATACATACCACATATTTGTCTGGCAAGAGCAGTAAGAAACATGTCTTGACTGGTTCACGAGGATGTCGACACTGCACTGCTTACCCCAATCTTTTGCTCTCCAATGAGTAGAGATGCCATGTCCTGGATAAACTACAGAATAGTGTTGGGCCGATATTGCCAACGTCGTTTCTGGCCAATATTCCAATCACATTTCTTCCAACACCGATATTGTAAACCGTGTATGTAATTGGTCATAAATTATAGGATGCGTTCAGATCATCATTATTTGATGTTACCCGCGACTCTATTATGTGGAATGTGGGGGGGGGGGAATTTTCAAGTCGTGAACCCCAAACACGACAGCCGCAACTTTTTACCACATATAAAATGTCTAGTATAAGTAACTTTTAGTCATACTACTTCCTGTAGTGTTTGCGTTCTGTTCTGTACATTATTTCTAGGTAATTCACACCTACTATTCCCGATTGAATAAACTCTAAACTCTGCTAATCTTTAAGAAAGATTTCAAGCATAGTTTGTGAGGCAAAGTGGTGCTTCATTATTACGTGACAAATCATTTCAACTAATTAGCAGAAAATGTTAAAGCTGTCTACATGGAATGGACTGTTCGATTTGCACAACAGGTATTTTTTGTTTCTGGGTTTTGTATTCTGTATTGGTATATAGTCACATGGAATAGGCGTAAACCCTGTATTTACTTTTGCCCTGAGTGTGAAGAATGGAGTAGGATCAAAATACAGTCCAAAATAATCTTGCAATTAGGAGCGGAAGTTATGGGAACAAGGTCATTATTTTGCACAATAAAAATGTGAATATCGTTTTGGCGCGTAGGCTGGACCTGCCAGTAACATGTGTATATAGATGCACCCACATTGTTTGTTTGTCCATAGACGCTCTTTAAAGGGTAGGGTTTTATTTATTTATTATCGGACCGATAGTTGAGTTTATCGGCAAAAATGTTGCCAATTTTCCGATATTGCTTTTACCAATGTGTAATTATTCGTCAACTACGACACTCTAATGTTAGCCTATGTCACTAGTACAAAGCTGTCATTTAGGTCATTTTTGTAGATCTATTGGATCACAAGACAAACTCTGTCTGCTTCTTTAAAGTGGTAAACAGAATTTTACCATGCTTTACTTATCTATCTCTTTCTACTTGCTTATACCCTCCAGGAACATACTGTATGAAATTGTTATGACTTTTTATTTTGATATCACCAGTGCCTGGAGGCCAGAGGTAGGACAGAGGCTATAGGTAAAGTTCCTAGAGTATGGGATTCTAAAATGGAAGGTGTAAGCAATCAATAAGAGATGGGTAAAGTTTATATATAGCTAGTCAAAACCCCAAACCAGTTTCGGGGAAATAACTGCAAAGGACCGTGCAGTTCAGAATATTACTTTGCATTACATTCCTGGCCTTGAAAGAAAATACCATGATAAGCTCCTGCTTGTGGTCCAAGACCTGAAAGGCTCTATTACTTGATGGTAACTAAACTTCCCCCTAGTTTTGTGACTGTGTCAATGGTCTCTTCTCTTCTGTAAGAGCTGGTCACATTATACTCCCTCTCTCTGACTCTGGTTTGATCTTAGTGGAATGCTGCCCTCCATTAGTTTTCACCTATCCTCTTATTTTATACACAAAAGTCAGCTGTTAAGTTGGCAAATATAGTGCGTTGCGACGTTCAGGTGCAACTTAATTTACAATTTATTGACAACAATTCTATACCTACCATGTATTATACTGCAGATTGGCAACTAATGACCACTGGCTACTATATATTTGGAATTAAGTTTCCTATATGTATATGGAATGGGTTAATATGTTAATATCTTAATTAAAGGCTTCATGTACCATTTGTTCACATTATTCCCCCTCTATTCTCCCTCTCATTGTAAAGACAATTTTGTTTGTAATAGGAGCTCCCAGAGTTTGTCATTTATAATTACCTTGTCTTGTAGAAGAGAGATCTTGTTTTACTCCCTGAAGAAGTAATGTAACATGTCTCTTCGCTCAAATTGCGCTGTAATTAGTAAAAAAGTGAGAAGCATCAGGGACGCTTGCGGGTGGCACGCCGAATACCTTCTAGTCATGTAATCTAATGGTTACCAGCAGATGCAGCATTATTATTGTATTCACTCATTGGCTATGTGATAACATAGAACAAGTAAGTATAGTGTTATATAAGCTTCTAGTTACAGGGTAGCATCTTTTAGCTGACTGACATGTTGGTTCCATTGCTCACTGGCTGGGGTGACCCAGACTGAAAAGTTCTGTGGGTTCTTGATTTATTAGACAATTTCCTGCTGCTTTCTTTGCAGAAGGAGCAGGAAATTGTGATTCCATGGTAATGTCAGGCTTTGAGTTAGAACAAGATAGTATCTGTGGATGTGGTAGCAGCTCTTGCCCATACTTGTCTATGTATACTCAGAATACAGGGTCAGAGGTCATTTCCTAAGCATTTAAATTCTTCAGTTAGATTATCTTGCTTATTGATTAAACTTTGCATCCATCACAGACTTGAGCCTGAAGTAACAAAATATTTAAAAACAAACAATGTAGTTTCTCATTTCCATATATTGTAACATATCATGGTTGAAAACGTAACAATAGATAAAATATACGTCATGTCTTTGGAGAAAAATGAGCAATTAACAGAATGAACAGTTCTGTTGAAATGGAAAATGAGCTCAAAATTTTCAACATTCATGTCATGCAGATAACTCTTCAATGAGATGTTCTTTCAGGAGAGTATTTACTTAACAACTTTGTTGGGTTGAGGATGTGAATGATGCGGTAAAATAGTAAGAAGTATAATAGGTCTTGTATGCCGGATGTCATCCTCATATGCAGTATGCTCATATAATTTATTTTGCCTCAATTTTGTTGCTTTATCAGCCAGTGCATAGAATATCGTTTCAATATATCACATTTCTTGTGAAAACTTATCGAAATTGTCTCATGAGTAGGCCTATTGCCAAGTGCCATTGAATTGATAAATTTTCGTTTCAGGGTTACGCTTTCTGAGAAATACGAAGAAGCAAAAATGAAATAGTGATTGGATATTTTTACTGCTTAATATTAGTCAAAAATGCATGCTTTTTTGGTGGTATACTGCTTAGAGTTTTGTGTGTGGAGGAAGTAATGAAAGTTATACAATTTGTCGTATGTAGTTCCTGTATATATGTGCTCGGTTTTGTGCCGTTCGCTTTCAAACATTCAAGTAGATGGGAAGGATAACAGTTTGAAGCTCAATTTGAACTATTTTATTTTTCAAATCTTAAGGTAAATCTGAACGAAACAAAGACACATTTTCACAGGTTAAGTTGATAGATAATAACATGGAAAGATGTGTGTGTATATATGAGTTGAGTCGAGCTGTATTGTGTCATGTTAATGTAAATCAGCATATGCCGAATTATGCTGAATCGTTTAGTGTATTTGTACAGAATATTTTAGGCCAGGAGTCTTCTTATACAATCTTTATAGTTTTGTCTTTCTTGTGGCATATTTTTAAGCAGACACTCAGTACCATTTCAGCCTATGAATTTACATGCACCCTCCCTCAAGGGTACCAGTCATACCTAATTACATTTCTACGACCGGCCATCGGTGCGCAGGAATGCATTGCGACAAAGCCAAAGTCATTATAGTAATACAATATTGTTTGAATTCTTGCATTAGTCTGCCCTAAGCTCAAAGTAGGCTTTTCCCTACTTTAATGTTTTTACAGCTTTCTCTATCGCTGACTCTGAATCAGTGACGAATCTTCTCTTTCAGACCAGAGAAGGGCGAGTCTTCTGAAACATCAGCAAATGTCATGCCGCCGCCCGCCCGGGATTCTAAACAGGTTGTGTGTTAATTGGCATGTCTACATTTCATCTCTCTTTCTCTCTCTGAATCTATCCATTAGGTGAAGGACCTTGGCACTGAAGGTAATTAAGTCAAACAAGATGAACTTCATGTATACTTGAGGAGGAAAAAAAGCATCGCTCATCAGCTCTGTAAAAAGTTCCCATGGTTGCCTCCAGTAAGTGATACTATTTTGAGTAAATTGTTGGGGCTTATTCATGAAACTTTCTATTTTGAAAAGACTCGGCCATCTCTTTTAGCTGCAGGGCACATAGACAGTTCAAAGCCCTGCTGTTCAAACATACTTTAAAAAAAATATTGTCACTGAATGAATATCTGAGGCCCATTACATAGCAAGAGTCTTTCTCTTTGTCTATGGAAAATGAAAGTGGCATAGATTTCCCTGGCTAATTTGAAAAAATGGAAGTTGATTTCAGAAATTTGTCAGTAGCATAAGGAAGGAAAAGGCACAAAGAAGCTTTTGTAAAACTGGTCAGTTTTCCATAGAAGTGAAACGTAAACCAATTACAGTACAATTTTAGGAGAGAAGAAATAGCCTCTACAAGCACCTAAGTTTCTCCCTATGCTCTTTTAAATAAGCAGTGTAAATATTACTCTGCAGTTCTAATATTGCTGTGCTGTTTTAATATTGCTGCACAGTTTAATATTTCCTATACATTGCCACCTGTATATTCATTGTTCAGGACCAAAGGCATTTGTTTCAATCGTATTTTGTCACAAAAGTTTGCAAATTTTTCATTCAATTTTGAGGTTTGTTGACCAGTTCAGGAGTGAGGCAACCTAGTGTGTCAGACAGACAGCATTCATTAAGGTCTGCTCGCGAATCTTCCAAGGGAAGCTGCCTTTTGTACCACATGCATGCAGTGTACTCTTAGTTATGTACTGATATTATAGGGTACCTGCTTTATTTACTGTGAATCCAATCTGTGATCCAACCAGCCAGTGTACTCCATCATTTAAGAACTGTTGAAAGTTATATAAGAACTATTGAAAATTGTTTTAACTTTGTGAATCTGCTCTTGGATGTTCAATTGCATGCAGACAGAATTCTCGATGAGAAGCAACGATTTTGACCAATATGTAACAATTGTTGTACTTGTAGACATTCCATTTTCTTCCTGTTATAGCCCAATATTTATATGAGGCTATATCAGGAAAAAAATTATCTGGGCTTGCATGGCTTTCAATACTCGATCCTGCACTGTGATTGGTTATTACACAACAAACAGCAAAGTCAGTCATTTTCAATTTTGGGTGGTAGAATACGGATAGTTACATCTGTTGGACTTATTGGTGAATAAACTCTCAACTACAATTTTTACAAAATAACTGACTGTGCTTTCCTTGTCCGTTTTATTCAACGTTTTTAGTACAGCACCAATTGTAGTTTACTCTAGATATATTGAGTCTATAAATGGTGTAGTATACCCTTATGTTAGGTTTTGATGGAATCTTTTCCATTTTCTAAATCAGTACTGCCATGAACGATATTGAGTAGCCTATGACATGGCATCATTTATTTGAATCTGTGTATAAGTTGCAGGGTGTGGTAAATTCTCTGCTGGAAGTTTCTGTTCATTGCCTGCCTTGAACTTGTATGGTGCTCTACTTAACAATCTCTTACTAATTGCTGACACCCACCAGTATAGCATCCCATACTCAGAAATGTTACCTACAGCCTCTGTTACCTACAGCCTCTGTCTTACCTTCATGACACCATAACATACTCTGAGCTCGGGCTTCCTGGGCGTGTAAAGTGCTGTACTCCTGGAAATTCCCTCCTTTCGTATTATCTACGGATATATACTTAAAACATTTTCTGTTGTGGCTATTTATAGCACTTGACACACCCATGTACCAGTCTCCTATATGCATTCTTCTGCATGAACACTGGCATCACTGAAAAGTCCCAAGCACCACCCTCTTCGGATGTCATCCTTGAATTCTATTCTCCTTCACCAACTTCCTGCCTGCATGGGAGTTTGGTAGGAGCCTGCTGATCTAGTAAACTACTTACTGAAATTTCCAAAACAAGAGTTTTGTTCATGAAAGGGAAAACAGCAGACCTACTATTTTTGTCATGAAATCTTAAAGATGTGGAAAAGAAAGTATAAGTTCTACTTAGAGTCTCTATGAAATATATGGCACATTAGGTAGAAATCCTGACTAAGGAAATCCAGCACTCTTCCTGTAAAGTGAAATTATAAGGAAGGTCCCTCTTCTTTGATGATTAGTTAAGAACAATGGGCAGTTGAGGGAGGGTGGGGGCAGTCAGGTGAGGGTAACTCCATGTCTGAACTGTTCTTACTAACTCCATCATGCAGCCTCATTTATTTGTACACTGTATATTCTATGCAGTACTGTTTTAGTTCTTGATCATGTGTTTTGCCTTTCAAGGAATGGCAAGAAAAATGCCTGAAAGATATAGAAAACTTAATTATTCTTTTCATAATAAATTCCTTTCCAAGAATCCTTTCCATTTATTTGTAAATCATTCTCTAATGGTTTTACATTCTGGATAAAGGACATAAACTGGATATACCTTGGGGATTTAAATGAGAAACAGAGAAGTGTATGAAGTCAATAGTAAGTCATTATCAATGAAAAGTGATTGATATTTAGAGATTAGGATAGAAGAATTGGTAGAACTTTCTTCTGTTGATGAGGTATCACATTTATAGTGTTTAAGCTAGAACTGGGATGAGATTATTTTAATTTAATTAGGGGAATATGTAGTGGTGTAATATCATTTACAATTTTAGTGTTCAACATGAACATAGTCTTCAGGAGTGACTATTCCTTTGTCTCAAGGTAATTCCCTTGAAAGGTAAATACTTATTTAACTACTCCCAATGTTTAAATTGTATGAGTAGAAGTCTTTCCATCAGATTAGGAACCTCTAGGTTGTGGAGTTTGCAAGGAGATAAGCCTTCGACACAAAATAAATTGTAATCCGATCAGATCATCCAGAACATTATTTAAAAAAATAAAAATCCAGAAACCCTGAAACAAACAAGATAATATATACACATTTGTTATAAATATCATAATAAGTGAGCATAACCCTAAAATCTCACTTACAAGTTATTCTACCAAAATCCAACACGTACTGTCAAATCAAACTAACATACTTCTTCAAACACAGAACGATAGGTTTACTTAAGGTTTAATTAAATCCGGTAATCGAAGTATAGGATAAGTTGCCAACCATGACTTTAGAGTGTTAAATGCCGCTTCCTGTGAAACACCCCACTGGACCTTATTTGGTCGCTTAACTTCTTTCTTCGTTCTAGGTGTGGAAGTTGCCAATCCCAATACTATGTCCTAAAAGATCCACTGAGGAATAACCGATATAACACTTGGATGGGGTGTACTGTTAAACCAGCAGTTCCCCACCTATTCAGACCATGGTTAACAACTTCATATGGCTATCCCAATCCTCTGTAAATATCAATATATCATCTATATAATATACTGCATTAGGAACGCCCTCTAATAACCTGCGCATCATTCTAGTACATACCGCAGCAGCATTAACTCCGAAAGGCATTACCTTTAATTGATATAATCCTGCGTGAGTGACAAAAGCTAATTTACACCCCTCTTCCTCTCCCTGGGATTTGCCAGTATCCCTTTGCCAAATCGAATTTCGAGAAAAAGTCCCTTTTCATATCTTAGCCATTATGATGAGCATCAATATTAGGTATCGGTTCCGGGTCAAAAAATGCAATAATATTCAATTTTCAAAAATAAAAAAACACCCTAAAGTAATGAAACAGATAACTTATGGCATTTCACTTCGAAATCTGGTTTTCTTCCAACAGATATGGTATTCAGCACTAATACTTCACAAACTAAATCACGCAGTTTTAAGGCTTGACGGTTGCACATACCCTTTAAAAGCACTTAATATCAGTTTTCTTTAATTATTGGCAAATAAGAATGGTATGTTCATTTTTTTTGAACTACAATGGAAGCAAACTAACTTAATAAAACAAAGGACATTTTTTTTCATGATGACATCATCCTCATTTGTATATCATGTGATATTTAAAAAAATAAAGAAATACAAAGACCAACTATATTTTACAAGATATCATCTATGCCTAGCAGTTGTGGATTTACTCCATATTTTGCACATGCTATAAGTAGCTAATAATATACAACTTAGACCACAGATATGATTATAGCAATATTATTTGGTTAATTAAAGGCATTTAATTAGCTGAAACGGTTCAACTAACATGAAATTAGCTCGTTAAGTGATATATTGGAAACTAAGGAAGCTATGAGGTTGGCTGTGGTCTATTATGTTGAGGTATGTAACCTCTACATATCCTGAAAGTTGTACAGGTATAGCATGTTTAGTTTTGAATTTAATTTGTAAAAACCATGTAAACAAGCGTAATTTTAGAGTTTTTGAGTAAAATGCGATTCAAAGTTATATCCCAGTATTTGATCAATAACAAACAATAAACTAACTAATAACACAGTTAAAACTTCAAAGTTGCTCCCTGGTAGTGTCCTCAAGGTACTAATACCCTCCTGGTAGGTAAGTTTCCCCTCCTTTTCCTTGTGGGTGTCTTCAACCCCTTTTTGATATTACGTAGGCTTTGCCTTCACTTTACTCCTTTCTCCGATGTCTTGATGTTTGCACCCGAGAGACGATGCTTGTCAGATTTTATAAGTGCATATTCGGTTAGCTTAGTGTCTTTGATACCTAGGTGGTTAAGAACCAGCATTCTGGAGCTCATGCCATCATTAAATATAGCTACAGCATCAGCAGCACCCCATCTTATTTTTTTTGCCCCAACTAATGTGTCTTTGGGACACAGTTTCCATATTACATTGTTCAAACTTTCATTTGGATTTTGGGTAATGCAGTCTAGACACTTGCTTAGAAGAGCATTGCTTGTGAGCCTGGTATAAACTGGTTTGATGGCCTCCATAACAGCTGCGCCCGATGCTATTTTTGTGTTGATAGCTCTCCTTAGTAAGTGCCTTCTGGTACTTGCACCATGAGTCATCACCGGTTGGACACAGATGGTGCTGTGGATTAGTATCTGTCGACAGTCGGTGAAAATATGTCGCCCAAATACTGTTGCTCATCCCGGTGAGGTTTCCCTGCGTATAGCCCTGCCATACCAATTCTGTACGCTGTTGATTATCTTGTCGGTCAGTCGTCCTTTTCCTCCAATCCCCTTTCCATCGGCCAACTTCTTTCCTTTCATATCAGCCGTCACCTTCCGAAGTCCAGAACCCATACGCTTCTGTACACGTCAAACACATTCTTTCTTTTCTACGTCTTCGTTCTCATAAGGCTTTGATTCCTTTACTGCCAGGAAGGACTTGCTATCTCCATCCCCAATGTACGTTCTGTACTTCAATCCTCTTTCTTTCTCCAACCGGTTGAAAATTCGGACCATCCCGGCTGGTTCCATAGCAGGAGGTGACCCAGTGTAATTTATATTGCAGCATTTTTGGTGTTCTTCCTTCCATTTCTGTGATCTTTCCTCAAGGCACAAGTTTGACAGTGCCTGCTTAGTGGTTCATAGTCTAACACTTTGCCGCTGTCACTGGAAATCTCCATGTAGTGATGAGAAGCCCCTTCGTTGCCATGTTCCATCACATGTCACTGAAACATCCCGTTTGTTGTCCACTTTCAATTCATTTGCTGCAGACACCACGCTCTGTGTAGCTATACTTTCGGTAGCTATACTGTTCCCCAGCTACATGACCTATGCCGATACATGACATAGCATACACAAATTGTTTGTTTGTTGCAAAGGAATTTTTCCCCAATTTACGTGAACTATGTATGCCATACATGTTCATAGTCACATGATGCTGAGCTGCATGACAACTTGAAAATGGTTGCCAATCCATTTCTCTTTCCAGGTAATTCAAGCAATGTTACTTTTTCCCCACAAGTTCACAAAAGCATGATTCAGCAATGACCTCTGCAAGAACTGACGAATCCATAAAAACATTACTGATGCTGGAATTTCACAATCACTTTTTGTCCTTTTTTCAACATGTCCTTCTAGCAGGCTGGAATATAATTCTCCGTTTTCTTTTTGAAGCATTTGTTACCTCAACAGAGAGGGGCTTAGGCCTAGGATTTGCCTGTGCAGAGTCCACAACTGGAGTTACAGTAAGCCTAGTACTAGTAATACTACTAGTACTAGTAGCAGTAGTAATGGGCACCACTAAATTCATTTGCGGAGGTATCCTTGGTCCATTGGTTACCATAAAACTGCCTTTTTCTTCGTCTATATTTACGATTCTTGGTATCCATTATAACAAGATAGAAATAAAGGGTCCACCCAATAGCTTCAAACTCTCAGATTATGGTGAAAATTTACTTGAATATGAAGATATAATATGCTCTAAGCTTGAATTTGTACTGCGTTGGGAGAATGCTGCATCAATGTAAGTAAAGACTAAATCTGACTTGAGTGACATCATCAGTGAAGAAATGGGTCACAAGACTTTGTAGTAGGGGTTTAAATAGTGCACTTTCATATAACATTTAAACAAGTGATGAGAAAAGGGTTAAATTAAACGATGGGAAAAAGGTATTTTAAAGCATGTAACCATGGAAACGGAAGGTAAACAAATGAATTAAGGTATAAACAAATCTAAGAAACCCCCCATTTGTTGGAAAATCATTTTAAATTGTTGTTTTTGTAATTGAATTTTGAAAGAAGACATTCACCTATTAATAAATGCAAAAAAAAAATATATATTTTTTATACTCTAAGGGTATGTGCCACCTTAAGTTAAATTAATTAAATTAAATTAAATGCTCATTGTGATCACTTTAAGGGTACACTATCACATCACTAGTGGCCCTAACTAACTTTGAATGAAGGAACAAACAGTAACACTTCATAGTTATGCTACGAGGAAACGCCCAGTTTACCTCAACTCAGAGGGAATACAAGGGCTACCCCTCAACTAGACTAAGACCGATATACGTCCACACACTGATACATGCTGTAGCCTGCCGATCTGTATCCTTCGAGCCTACGAGCAGGGCTTGCGCCTTCCGCAAGGAAGCACTACACGGATATAGATGCCCTACCTAATACACTTGTTAATACCTTTTATACCACCTGATTAAGCATCTAATCTATCATGTAAATTTCGTGCCGTGTCTCACATAGTCCGTATAGAACTATTACGTAACAGATATTTCAGTTAACATCATACCATCCCTGTTTAGAACAATCATCTACAATCGACTAGAGAGTATTCAACTTTAGGTCATGTGACAATATGGGACATTCCTACCCCTCCCATCAATATTTCAAGAGCTTGGGTTCGGATCTAATTAAGTGTCCAACCGAACATTAGTGAGTTACGTAATCACAATTCCCAGGCAACTAAAACACGCTAATTAATGGTGGGTGGAACTAAATGATTCTCATAAAATTCTGAGTATCGGGACAGTAATATTAACATTGACAAGAAACTTACAAGGAAGATGACGTTGGACTAACAGAGTTTGTATTTCTTACAAATAGTGTATTTGTTGAACACTATTGGTCTGACAGGTTCAAAATATGTTCTTTTGGTTGAATGGTTGTTCTGTGGAAATTTTCATTTCATCTTCATCAATGCCGCAAAAATTATGACTGGCATATGACCCCGTTTAGCAGCATAGCTCTAATACAAAAAATCAATGTACGTGCTGGATAGATGTTCTTACCCTCCCGGCCATACCTTCTCCAAAGATGTCAGTAAGAAGTAGATTTAATCATCATTATCAACACCTCAGTCGTGTCAAGATGCTGTGAAGGTGTACGTGAGCCTCGTCTGGTGTACAGACGACCGCAGTGATTTACCAGGAACCCCAGCTGATTCGGCAGATGAAATATGCTGTTGAATTAAATTGAATAGTTGTTAAGAAAATGTAATCGTTGTTGGTATCATATCACCCTGCTGTGCAGATATATCTTGTTACCATGTAGCAGCGTAAGGTAGATTCATGCCTCATCTTGCCCTTTTGGCTTTCAACGGTTACAATTAAGATCCATCTCTTGCTATTTTCTTCATGGGGAAGAGTTTGTTATGAAAACCAGTCTGAAATGTGTCCTTTATTAATTTATCCATATACTCTATTTGAAACTAGTGCTAACTGTTATGGTCTGCATCCGATTAGTCAGGCTTGGATAAAAGTAATCTCTTCCCCTTTATCAAGACCCCAAAATAAAATGCAGAATTGTAAATGTATTTCATTTGTGGATGTCTGATTGCACTTAAATCTTCTTTAATCTTCTTTATTCTGTACTTGATGTGATAGAGGGTCGTCTTAAAGCCTGCCTTAAAGTACTACCAGACATACGCATACAGACACCCTAGGACATACTTTGACACGTTTGGGATGTGGGAGTTTAGCTCTAAATATTAGCATAATACAGATACCTATCAAAGAAATGACATATTGTGTTGAATAGGCACATCATCCAGGAACTTGTTTGGAGCATGTTAAGCTTTCCTTTCTGACACAAAATTTGAGCTTGTGCTTCATTACTGTTTTAAAACTGTCAAATTAGCACGTTTGCAGTGGACATGATCGATATTTGATCTCTTTCAGTCTGTGGTTTCATTTTATTTAATGAGAAAAGTTCATGGGTATCAGAGAGAGAAGTACATTACCAATGAAAGTCATATATCTTATATACTACATATCTTTAATTTTAACCCTTTTGGTGCTCCAGCCAGATAAATTTGCTGAGAGAGAACTTGTATTTTACTGCGTTAAATGGGTAAGTATATATAATCAATCTCTTACTTAGTACTTGCTTTCATGTACAGTACTAATGTAGCATGCCATACTCAGAAAACCTTTACCTATAGCCTCCATGACATCACATCCATAACTTGTACTGAGCTTAAAGTGTAGGGATGGCCATTATCCCTGGAACATCCCTCCTTTTCGATTTTGGATCGGATTATTACAAAATTTGGATCGGATTATTGTTCCTTCAGGAACAATTTATTAGAAGAAGTTTTCTTATCTTCCTAGCCTAATTTGTACTTGCTCTAAATATCTTCTTATGGGAGGTTGATTTATCTCTTAAAATTGTTAGCATTTTTCCTCTTGCTTTGCTAGCTTAATATAGGTGGATATTTTGGCTGAGAGAGAACTTGTAATATTGGCTCCATATGTGGATTTATCTTTTTCGGAAGAACGTTATATGTTCAACGTCTTTGTGTCTTGCACCCATATAATATGCATCTCAAACCTTCAGAATTGAACAGAATTTTACCGTTCATGCCACATGCAAGCAATTATTTTTCCGAGATATTTACCATCGAAAATGGCTTCTGCTACACTCACAAGGATTTTTTGCCGAAATTATGGCAGATTGAGGTAGTGACGATGGACTTTCAAGAGGAATCTGATTTCAATTCAGACTCAGAATCGAAACTAGACAAATTAGGGATTACTGAAATGGTTAGGCCTGGTCCTTGACTAGCCCAAGCATTATCTGACACTATTCCTTATAGCCATAGAACTAGCAATAGGCTACCTACCGTTTGGCCTAGTGGTTGTATAGTCAAAGTGGTAGTATATGTTGGAAATGGGTAGACAACGCAATATCTACCTTCACAACTACCTTACCTTACATCCCACAATAGTACAACCTATTATTTACTGCAGATTTATCTAGCAAAAACAAAAGCTGGTCACCCCAGTTCCTGAAGTATCCCTCCATATCGTGTATCTCTCTATATTACCTCATTCCTATTTTTGCTACAGACATGGCAGATCTACGCTAGCAACATCTGTTGTGTATCCAAGTAAAACAGGGATCGAGTATAGGTAGGAAAAAGAGAAGTTTTCAGAGGCACTATATACTAGCACAATACAAGCGAAAGAAAACAAAAGAGAACATCCAAACTATCCTTGAACCTGGTAATCAAGCCGGTCCCAAAGGTCCTCCCGGTCGACGTGGAATGTA
>JAODAG010000007.1:946459-956576 GCA_027574785.1 Orphnurgus asper | reverse complement strand
GGAGTATACTGTGTGTTTCTCTGTGATTGTAGGTCTATTCCACATGGAGTATACTGTGTGTTTCTCTGTGATTGTAGATGCATTCCACATGGAGTATACTGTGTGTGTTTCTCTGTGATTGTAGGTCCTTGGAGTATACTGTGTGTTTCTCTGTGATTGATGTACAAAGTAGTTCAACAGAGGTCAGAACATGAAATACTACAAAATGCTTCTTCTCTCTGTGATTGTAACTCTCTGTGATTGTAATTACCAAAGTCAGTCAACATCATTGGGTGTTAGTGATTTTGAGGTTAAAGGTCATCAGAGGTAAATCATGAAAATTGCTTAAGTGACATCCAACTTGGTCAGAATTGGTCAGAATCATGTACAAAAGTTATGCATGATTTTGAGGTCAAAGTTGCACATTAATGTAGAATGTTGCAAAGAAATCCTGCATTTATAGTTGGAAGTTGAGGATTATATGCATTAATAACCCCATGACTTATATGGCATCGGAATCACTAAAATGTGTTCATTTGTGGTTTCTTTTCTTTTTCAGCCCAACGGAAAATTTGAGGAGTTAATGGAGAAAGTCCGAGCCCTCCAAGCACAGCTGTTTAGCAACGGAGGGGCAGATAGCATCTTCGCACAGCAATTACCAAACATGTTTATGTGTGTGATGAACGGTATGTCTGGTGAAAAATCACCCTCATTCCCAATTGACTTGACTCTAGACCATGGCAGCTTAACCAAGTCTAACGAGCACCATCAGAATGGTGTCTGCAACAGAGACGAGGTGAAAATCAAGGAAGAACCGTCGGAAAGTCCAATGGAAACTAGCTGCTCGAGCTTGGACAGTGATTCTCCTAAATCAGTGACTGGGGTCAAATCGGAAATGGAATCATTATTTATGCCCCCGGCGAAGGAGGAAATGATCATTTACAACATGACCTTGCTGGGCGTGGTCATACGGCAGACGGTCTCTTTTACCAAGGCAATACCGGCGTTTAGGGAGCTCTCGTATGAAGACCAAGCTGTACTGATCAAGCATGCCATTTTGGAAATTTTGATGTTACGGTGTGCCGAGAACTACAATGCTGAAAGGAATACGATAGTGGATGACATCACTGGCAGTGAATGGAATTACAGCACCATGCTCACATCCGGCTTTTCCTCAGCAACTGAGCCAACTTTGAAATTTATCCAGGGTCTTAATCAAATGACTTTGACAAGGCAGGAGTTTGCCCTATTACAAGCTATCACTATTATTTCACCAGGTATGCCTCATAACTAACTAACAACTCTCTTAGAAACAGTTCACTTGGTTTTTATTTCTTGCATTTGACAAGATTCGAAGCAATCTTACAAAAGATATCCTTGAATTTGTTGTTCATAGTTTTCTTCTTACAGTCGCTTCGTGATTATGCTAATGTCGGAAATGATTGCTAATTTAACCAATACCGATATTCTGTCGATAATGCAAATATCGGCTGATACTAATATCACAAACCAATTATTGGCTGAACAAAGATTGAACCAAATTAAATATCTTTCAGCTTCACTTTCAATCTAACCTTTGATAGTTTCAGTTTCAATTCTAAAATTGATCCTGTCTTGTGATCATAAAGCCAGTAGATCTAGAAATACTACATTAATTTGAACCGATTTTTATTGTTCTTTATGAATAATAAAACATTAGTGTAGTGTACCAAACAATTGTTATGAAGGATTTCATCATTGTTTTAAGAATAAAAAACACCCGGAAAGTGTATTGCCACGCACTCATTTACCTTGGTGATATCCATATTCATCCAACCCTGAAGTGTCTTGTCACGCACTCATTTACCTTGGTGATATCCATATTCATCCAACCCTGAAGTGTATTGCCACGCACTCATTTACCTTGGTGATATCCATATTCATCCAACCCTGAAGTGTATTGCCACGCACTCATTTACCATGGTGATATCCATATTCATCCAACCCTGAAGTGTATTGCCACGCACTCATTTACCTTGTTGATATCCGTATTCATCCAACCCTGAAGTGTATTGCTGTGCACTCATTCACCTTGATTGATATCCATATTCATCCAACCCTGAAGTGTATTGCTGTGCACTCATTTACCTTGGTGATATCCATTTTCTTCACTCTTTTATCTTGGTGATATCTGTATTCATCCAACCTTGTCACACACTCACCTTAGTGATAGCCGCAGTTATCCAACACTGGTGTATTGTCACTCATTCGCTTACCTTGTTGATATCCATGTACATCCAACCCTGAAGTGTACTACCACACACTCACTTACCTTAGTGATAGCCTTTTGACCCTCTCGATTTCTTTCCCCGCAGACCGACCAGATATTGCAGACAGAGAGGCCGTGGAGCGGATCCAAAAACCAATGGTGGAAACCCTCCAATCGCTGACCAAGATCAACCATCCAGATGACAAGGTTTTCTTTGCCAAGTTGATTATGACGCTAACCAATGTCCGTGACCTGGTGACCCATCATATAGATGACCTCATGCAGATGAAACTCCCCGACGCCAAATTTGAGACACTCTTCCCCCTTATCACAGAAATCTTCAACCTTTAATGACTGCTACGTGTTGGTGGCGCTGTTTGTCGCATCAAGACTGAAGTAAACGAAGCATCCTTTATCCTGAGCTACAAGTGTCACTGGGAAATGTCACTCGTTCGTTAACCTGGTTTGGTCGATTGAAAAGTAACAAAGTGATCATCAGCTTTAAATTTTGTTCTTCAGAGAGATGTGGATGGCCAGTTCGGTTGTTCTGTCAGGCGATCACAGATGTGGACCAAGTACAGTGACTTAAAGCAGTGACAAGAGTTTCTAGTGTGGATTCTTGAAAGGTACTCTCTGAGTTTGAGATCTTCTCAGCTGCTGGCTGCTGCATTTGTCCGGGGATGTGCACCTAACGTGGACTAAGATGCAATTGGCATGAAATTTACCTTTCAAGTTGAGGTTAATTATGATAAAAATGATGCTTCCAATCTGAAATGCACATAGTAATTATATGGTAGTCACATGGCACCCTGTTTCCTCTGCTGCACTTAAAACCGCCTCCATCGTCTGGGTCAGACTGGTTTCAGCTATAGTCAGACAAAGTACTTGTTGGAAAATGTCTTCTTTCCAAGAAGTTTAGCTCCTGTAATCTGTTTATTCCAGTGGTTCTTTAAAGCATCGACCATCTGCAAACCAATGTTCTGTCTAAATTAAAGTTAATGTTATCTATCTCTCTGTCATAATTGTCGTAGTTTCTTGTGGAAACTTCTGGGTTATTGCCTAAACACCCCTCTCCACAACTTCCCTTCACACCATCAGGCATTATCCATACCAGCTGTACATGTTTATCTACAATTAGTGAAGTAAAGGTTTAGATGTCAAGGGAGTTTTAGAAAAGTTAATTACTTAGTCAACTTTTCCTTGAAATGTAGGTATATTCAATCACTTTAAGCTTAACTTGACAACTGTCTAAATGCAACAACTTAGAGGGGGGCTAAGATTAAAAACTATTTGTATGGTAATGATCCACTGAGTAGGTTCAATGATATGCTAATATCTGGCAGGCATAGGCATGGATCATGGCAGGACAATGGGGAACTGGATCAAAGAGTGGTTGGGGGATGTACCATTTCGCTTGGCCAGATAAAGAGTAAGTTAACTTCAAAATATTGCACCAGTTTGCATCAAGCACCTTTATACAAAAGGTTCTCAAATGGATGGGGCATGCGTAGCCTCCCCATCTCCCAGGACATAGATCAGTCACTTCTGACCTGCCCCCCCCCCCATACAATTGCTGTGGATCTGCCTGTGTTTGCCACTGACGATAAAATTGCCCACTCAGATCAGTATCCAGGTCACGATAGCAACAAAGTGGTGTTTTATATCCTGCATATTCATAAATATTACATCAATTTTATGCCATTATAGGCATTTATTTATTCTTCAATTTGTTCATCAAAAGTGGCAAAGAAAAAGTTACACAAAACAACAACAGTATTATAATTCCTATAGAGATCTCCCTGTTCTGAGGAGGTCACATAATGTGAAGTCAGAATGGCACATCCTCTATGGCAAAAGCATGTTGTAATCAAACTTTTACCAAGATTGATAGTATTTCCTGTAAAATTTGACAGATGTGATAGACTGACCAATTTATTGAGTCTTATGATTGTTGAACCTTATCATCGCTGATGGCCTGGTGGTGTCTGTAGGGTATTATGACCAGTATTATGCTGCTTTGTGAATAGGTGGTATTCATTTCTAAACCCCCACCTGTCATTTTCTTCCTTCTTTGTCATTGCAGAAAGAGGATGAGCTCTTTGCATTGAATACTATACAATAGAAATAGTCCAAAACTTATTCAACAAATATCTATTTCAATGGAGAGAATATTTACTTCATTTTCTATTGATCCACATTAGCATAAAAGAAAACAATGACCAGTTAAATTACATTTATTGAGTCTTTAATATTATATTGATGAAAGTCATGAAGTTTTGCAAATGGTTTCCCAGTACCTGCAACCTGTAATCATGAGTTGGGATTATCAATTGTTTTTACATCATATCAGACTTAAGTTATCCTTGATCTTGCAAATATCTAGCAGAGGTTTACCAATAACCATGTGTAATCATGACTTGGGATTATCATTATCATCTGGACTTTGGTTCATGTCAACAATGAACTTTAAATTAATTCATGGTGCAGAGTATAAGCTAAGGATTGACATATAAAGAAATCTGGCAGGAATAGATGGTTTGGTTTGTTAGCTTACCAGATAGATGGTTTGGATTGTTAGCCTACCACCAGATGTAAGCTCCTGTTTGTATGATTTTACTGTAAATACACCCCAGCTCCAATGTTTGGCTTTGTTGCAGTGTGGTGGCAGACAAGGCTGAATGCAACCATGAGACGAAGGTTAAAATAACAACTAAAAATAGCAAGTCCTGCAAAATTCTGCTAGGTCTTCATCCCTCCTTACAAGGAGTGCCTGGAAAGAATACTTTTGTTGTTTTAAAAAATCTGAAGTTTTGTATGCTTGTAGTATTATCTTAAAGGTTCTGCTTCGTGCCCGGTTTTATGGGCGGTACCGTTTTTATTACCGTAGAGGTGAGAGGACCATTTAATGGCAACCATGTACGTTTAGTAAACGTAACAAGATGGAGGGGGTGATCAAATCACTTTTGTTTTACGTTTTCATAAATGTGAGGCTGATGAATGGTCAGTGGTACCAGCGTTGATTATAGAGGCTGTGCTTCCACGATTTCAACATCATGTTTTTCAACTTGAAGTCGAGGTCACTTTGACAAGAATTTAAGTGTTTCATTTTCACCTTTAAATAGTCTTGACAAAATGAGGGAAACATATTTTGAAGCAAATAGTGGAAAAAATACTTTTTTCTCTTGTTCGCATTTTCCTATTTGTATTTGTATTTTTTTTTGGCTGTACATAGTGACAATACGTTTAAGTGATAAGGTAGGAGGTTAAATATAAAAGTGTTTTGTGCGACATGAAGTTTAATAATTAATTTTCCACATAAGAAATATGCCAGAAGGCATTCAAATTTGACAGTAAAAGAGCGAGAATAATATTATAAAATTGTGTATGTTGATTTTCTTCTTAACCTAGGCAAAGTTTCAGTCTCCTACCCCCCCCCCTCCATTAGTGATGTCTATGTCGTGTGTCCATGTCATTGACCGCCTAGGTTTAAGTTACGCTTTTCATGACTTGAGGACGTTTATATAATCTCATGTACAGCGATTCCACATAATTTTTTGTTTGTACATGTACATGTGGTCATATTACAACAAACATGGCTACCAGATTCTCAAAACTTTTAATGTTTTCTTTGTCATTATTTGTGTAGTTTTGGTGAAATATTTCTTGAGATTTGATTAGTGGGAAGCTGGTAGGATGCTATGCCACAGATCGAATGCCAAATGCACTGGTACCTATGCAGTCTGCTGGGGTTGTGTATTGTGTGTGTGACACTTGCATGTAATCATGTTGGAGTGTCAATATAAATATATCAATTTGTTATGGTCAGTAAATGATCCCTATTGTTTTTGGTGTATCTAGCATCCATATTTAGCAGCGATTTTAAATTGTCAATATCTGCACAATTCTTGATCCGGTTGCCTTCGCTGAAACTTGATATGAAGGTGTCGGTATATACGTGCAAATAATTTGAATCGTTAGTCATAAATGGGAAGAGCTAAGAAGAAATGTAGAATTAACTTGTAAATATATTATCTCAAGAAAGGCAATGGATTTTACACTTGGACAATGAGTCCTCCTCCATAATGAGAATGCTCTCTATTGTTTTTGGTGTAATTACTAATGTAGGGCCAAACATAAAATACTGCAAATGTTGATATGTTCGCAGGGGATAGCCCGACTTTCCTTCTTTCTCGGCATGAAAGTAATGATAGGCAACAGGCACATATCGTGTTATGCATAGGCACGCATTAAACTATTGAACAAGAAATGTAGCATTTTCCTCCTATAATTTCTGGCCAGTGTGACATTGTTGAAATAATTTTTTGGAATCTAGACGTTGCTGTCAAAACAGCACAGTAGCGGAGGTGACAGCTAGAGAGAAAGATTTTCCCAGTCCTTGGTTTTTGGTTTGTTTAGTTGACTAATTTTTGTGTATCCGAGTATCACATTTCACTAAAACTTTGAATTTAATCCTATAAATACCAAATACTGCATTCTCCTGTTATCATGTGACAACATTCAGTAATTCTTCAACCCATCGAACCAAGGTTATTTACTGAGCAAAGTTTCTTTCTGGTTGTGTGCAATAGTGGTATGACACAAAATAATCATTCTCACAAATTCACAAGTTCAATGTTTATTCTTAAAGTAAGGGGACAGATTTCATTCTATGGTTAACTGAACAACAGTGCCACTAAAATGATGAACTTCAAACTGAACTTGCTGGTGTAAGAGATCTATATAAATGTACCATGTATAGGAAGAATTCATGGGAGTCCATGAGTTGTTACTGTGACTGATGGATGGAGGTGGGGCTACACTCACTCTATTTTTTCATGTTAACATTCTGAAGACTCATTCAAGAACTGTTATGGTTTCTTAAGCACCAAAGCGGTCTGTATGCAAGCTGCAGATTGTTGTGACCTCTCTGGCGAAAGCAGTGTATTTCCCTGGCTGCTTACCGAGAATTTTGAGCACTCTGATGAGCAGAAATGTCATGGTGCCTGTGTCGTCATGGTACAACTACAGAAGACACCTGTGGCAACCTGAATTGAAAATTGCAGCCCAATTGTTTGCCTGAGCTATGAAGCCCTGGAGGCTACAGGCATTAACAGGTTTTCAATAGCGCTGGAGCACTTGGGATGGCTGGACATTTCAGGGTTAAAGTTAAAGTGCTACATTACTCTTTAGTAGCTGTATGGTGTGTGGATCTTCACTTCTTGGCAGTAAATGGGTGGGGTGAGGTTTTGAAGGTCTCCGGTATCTATGAGAAAACATTGAAAAAGATAATGGCTTGCCAGCAGAGAAGTGAGAAGTGTGTGAATGTACTGTAATTTGAAGAGATTTATGTAGAAAGCAGTAGCAGAGACCTCCCTGGCTCACTCATTATATCACTCATCATTCATTATTAGCACCTTTTCAGCTATTTTACCTTTTTTGCAATTATTGACATTGTTTATAACAATGATAATTGCTTAATACAATTACAAATGGGGGATGGGGAAGGTGGAACATGCCACAACTTTGAAAGAATATATTGTAGCCTACATTCATATATATAGCAATAGCACAGAATGATCCGTAAATTGTGTTCGGCCTTTCAACGTTATGTAAATCTGTATACGTCTTAATTAATAGTCCGATCGAAGTCGTTTGGGTGGGTTTTCTTAATAAAAAAAACATGTAAACCTCTATAACCAACAATATGACTGATTATATTCTGATTTAGTACGTAGACCCGAGTTGATTGACGTCATATGCACTATGCTGAAAGGATTCCATGAATAACTTGCAACCGTACGTCCAAGTCTCCTAAGACTTAGCGTTGATTGACTGGTTGCCGTTTCAATCCCAGACCATATAGCTTATTCAGCTCAGCAGCAGCTTGCAGTTTGTGATGAGTTCGATGTTCATACACGATGATCAACGCGAACATGGTTTCTTTTGTAAGACTTCATAACTAATACTCAGTAAACTAACATTTTCCATGAATAAAGGATCATAATATTTTTGGCACGTGTATAAGCAGAATGAAATGCAAAAGACATTCCCTTTTTGTGTATTATTCCTACTGTACTGTTTCCCGGATTCTGCCAGTCTGCAAATTTTTCAGCTTTTATGTTTACCTATTTATTTTCATTAATAAAATTTTTTAAAGAAAAACTACTGAAATCTTCATCATATGGGCATGTTATGGCACCAGAACCAGGGACTTCGCTAGGAACTTGACAGGGGAGCATAGACAGAGATCTATACTGAAAGTAGATTCGATGTTCCTGTTTAAACGTCTGTTTCTCCTATTATTATTATTATTATTCTTATGTATGTTCCTGTGTTTGGGCACCAAAGGGGTAAGAGAGTCCCCCTTATATTCAGAATCACACTTCGATTTCTGGTTTAATTAAGGTTGTTTTTTTTACAAGGTACACAAACGACGGTAAACGGCCAAACCGGCCAGGCTTTATCAAAATTGCACGTTTTTGTCATATTCGTCACATCTCGGAGTCCGCCTACTGAAAGCCGGCAAATTCTTCGCCTCGAACAATTAGACAAGGATCGAAGGACCTGGCCGTTTTGCTGACTTCAACATTATTATCTTACTTTCGCAATCACATCGTAGGCTAAAATCCGAGCTATATCGGAATTGCTTGTCGTTACAAAACTTAGGCCTATGGCAACATTTTCCACGTATTAAGTAAATTTGTTTATTTCAATATTGACTGTGGTGGCGCCTCAATAAAATCAATAATTCTGTGACCGTCCCCTGCCAATCTCGTTACACCTTCCTGAGAAATCACTGTAGCTTTGTTTGGGGTAAGTTAAGAATTTCTGACCTAAGGTGGGCGCGATGGGGACGTAACAATACGGTTCAACACTGATGCACTTAATGCATGGGGCATAGCCACATGGTATAGGTTATGTTACTGCCAGCCCAAAATCACCCCCTTCCTCAAAACTAAATGAGCTGCATGCGGGGAATACTAAATTACTCTTCCAAAGAGGTTTTCGATCCGCAAAAATAACTAGATGGAGCCAATGCATTAATTTTAATACGGTGCAGTTCAGTTCGGATCAAATTCCGTACCAGCCTCCCACACCACGCAGTGTTAACGTTATGGTATCGGCAACTTGCGAGAGGCGACAGTTTCCGGCATTCAACTTACGCAAGCTAAGAAATTTGTTGTTAAATATTCGCTTATTGGTTTAAAACTGTAACAAACGGAAACTTAATTTTCCTGACTCGAGCCAAATCCCCGAGTCCTGACTACCAGTCCGATTCGCATCCGAGTCACATTGAACCCAGCTCTAATAGTCCAAGGAAAACAGGACACGAGTCATACAACTTGTTAAAGGCACGGGTTACGGACCCGTGTGCAAGGGGGACGTTTCCCCCTCCCACTTCTTTGCAAAGTAAATAGCGCCCTCCTTTCTGCGTGGAGCAGTGACCTGATTCGTGCAGAAGGTAGGCCTACATGTCACATATGTCGCTTAAAACTATAATTACTGTTTTTTAATCACCTTTAATTTGACCAAAATGTCCAAAGTTGAATGTATAACCATTGCAATTCTTTTTGGTAAGATTCCGTAATATAACGTGCAGTTGATGCACTGAAAGACATCTTTTAAAACCTCATATGCAATTCCAATAATTACTGGTTTCCAGCCGTAAAACGACTATAATTTCACCAAACTTCCATGTGGAATCATCACCAAGACAGGTTTTTACGAACAATAAATTTGCATGAGGATCTACTATAAGTAATAAATTGAACATCCAAGAGATTATATTATCAACGTAATTACTTGAATACGTATTTGTGCAAACTCTCCACGACAGTCATTACTCGAAAATTTAACACCAAGTCTGAAAGAGACATGGCATAATCTCCT
>JAODAG010000007.1:933613-946359 GCA_027574785.1 Orphnurgus asper | reverse complement strand
ACGTAATACTTAGTCAGCCTTGTAGAGCCTGGGAAGCATCACCTTATACGTGATGTCCTGGAATTTCGCCCGGCTCATATTTTTTACTGCGTTCTCTAAATTGTCATAACTAGCCTATGTATACTGGCACAGTATTGCTACTGCTCATTTATTTCCATATTTGGTGGTATTCTTTTCAATCGTCTTCTTTTGAAGCAATTAAAGTTACTCACATCTTGGGGAGGAGGGAGACGCAATGATACTCCCGGCTCCCGTGAGGCTGCCCTGCTCTTATACTGAAACACAGTGTTAACTGAAAACGGGTCGGCATGGCGCTGACCGGCAGTGACTATAGTTTTTTCCCCCGAAGAATCGTTTTGCCCGAACTTCGAGGTTTCTGTCTGAATTAGGGGCCCGTTCCCCTACTAGTTTCATTCCCATACCGTCATGATCATCATCTGAACCCGATGGTCGAAATGATCTTTGCGAGAGCGGATAGGCTACAAGGGGGGGGGGGGGTGGATCTGGGAAGGGCAGTAATTATGATGGCTGTAACGTGTAGTACCCAGGGCTGTATGACTAGGTGAACATTTTCATCATGATGGCTGTTACTGAGTCAGTCATACAGAGGGCACGAACGTCGAACATAATACTTGACTTAACCGGCAAGGTTTATTTTTGGACAAAACTCTGGCATGTCAGCAGGTTTAGTAGGTAAATCACCCGGCATGTTGTACTGATTTAGAGCTAGTTTAGGGGGGATTTAAGTTGCGCAATTCACATGCAAGAGCCTCTCCGACGGAAATTACACGGTAATGTATTTCTGTGCTTGTGGAGTTGGACGTCTGTCTATCTTTCCACGTGGTCCCGCGCCGTAATGAACCTAAATAAACATAAAAACTGCTGGCTGTGTTCTTTTATGACTAGCGCCACCAATTTTCTTGCACATGCCCACTAAATCGATACATTAATAATCATCAATTTTGCTCGACGACTTACCTTGCAAGGGTAAATCAACATCTTTGTCCTGGAAAACCAACCAGTTCGCTAAAAGTACGTAACTACCGGTAGTAATTTCTCTCCGTTAATAATAAAAAAAAATACTACTAACATCAAAGCATAAGTGTATCTTCATTAAAAATATCCATGAAATGTTATTTTACCAGTCTTTATCATCTTCTTATTTTGTTTTTATCCCTGAAAGGTTCAGACCAGAAGAAGAAGGTTCCATATTGCGGAGCGAATAGCCTACCTAGTAGTAGTACTAGTACTACATCACGACTTAGCACCAGTGTGAGATTGGTAGCCTACCACACGAATGCTGTGATTCACCGCGTCCTAACCCACAGCCCACACTAGACTACCAGTAACCATCCTTCGTTCGATTCCGCCGTGTCGGACTCGTACTGCGCCGCCGAAAGAACCAAACTCAGCGAAAACCAACTTTTTATCATTTGAACCACCCCACACCAAAAGTGTTTATGTCTTTTTGTGTATTATTGAGAGGTAATTTTCAATTACGGTCTTGAGTGTGGGTTAGGCTGTACAAGCCTAGCCCACGATTCCACTGGCCCTAGAATTTACACGTAACAGTATGTACCGATTGTACGAGTTTAACACTAACCTCCTCAACTAGGCCCTTGGTTCTGCTATGCAAGTAAATCACAATAAGAAAATCAAGAAAGTGGCAATTAATCCACGCAGTATTTTACCCTGGGTTTTGATCCCAGTTTTAGTCGACACATGGAAATATTGTCAATGTTAATTGATATGTACTTTCGCGTTATTAAATAACTGGAGAAATGGCATTAACTATTGTACAATTTGTAGTATTGTAAAGAAAACTGTCTGTGAGGTTCCTCTTGGCATGCAGTAGAGGATCATGATGTTGCAGATGTATAGGCTGTTAGACAGTCTCTGTGGTTAATTTTGAACGTTTTGACCATGAGACACAGATTGGCGGTGTATCCTGTACTGTATATTTTGGATTTACTTGCCTCGTGGAGCCAGGGCCTAGTTTTGGAGGTTTGTGTAACATACCATAAATTCAAGGTCCTGTTGAAGGATTAGCCTAGCCCACAGGTGCTCACAGTGTTTTTTTTGGTTTGTTACAATATTAGGTGTAGGCTACACACTTTCATTAACTACTAGGACACTAGTCTTAAGTTATATTGAATTTATTTAAATGTCATAATTTTCCTATGATATTCCAATCGTATGCGACTGGCGTCGCTTGTAAGTTATCTTAAGTTGGTAATTATCTCCTGAGGTGAACATTACTCTCTGGTCCAATAAAATTCATACTTTATCTGAATGCTTGGGTTACGGGGTATTCTGCAATTGTTCCACAAATTATTTCCTGTCAAGACCTTAGCCATTTACACAGTTTTAGTACTTGGACAGTAGACACTGCAGCTAATTTGGACAGAGAATTCCATCTTCTACTCATTGAAAACTGAAGAAATTATACCTTTCATCTCTGCTCTACCATACATCTCTGCACGGTCCCCTGTCTGTGTTGAAATCCTGGCTACACCACTGCTGAGAAAATTTATAGAATTTAACAACCAGGTGCCGGCGTGGGAGTTTGGTAATAGTACTCCTTTTGTCGAGACTAGTGCTCAATTTTTTTTTTAATCGGTTACGTTATATTTCCATGTATCTACTGTGTATATTCTAAATAAGTTCTTGGCAAAAAGGAAAGATTTCTAACTTGAAATCCAGATGCCACAAACTAAATGTTTTCCAATACCCTGTTAGAGAGGAGTACAATTAGACTGTTAACTTCTGGTAACCAAATATGTAACTTTTAAATATGGGAAATTTTTGAGCGCCCCAAACAACCGTTTCACCTACTTCTTTTTCAACAGATCCATCTTCCATAGAAGCCTATTTCCAGCGCCACAGGGCGGCCTCTAGGCATCGTAAACATCATCCGTTAAGGTTTATGTCTTTTACCGATGAACGGATCGCTCTTCCTTGTCTGCTCGTCAGAAAACGACACAAACTCAACTGCAAAGACAAATATCAAATAGGAAATATACCTTCGAGATGGCGGAGACTATCAACGTCAAAAGAGACGTCAAGGATCCATACTACCGCTACAAAATGCCCCGCTTGATAGCCAAGGTTTGTTTTTCTTTCCGTATTCTATCACGTGTAGTAAGATTTCTAGTCGTATTTCACCGTTGATTAATGATATAAAAGGAAAAAGAAGTCACTCTTATTCATGATTCCATATTCTTGTCAAAGATGATACACTTGGACCAACGTGGTTCTATGGCGTTTCACTCGGGAGTTGACGTAGCCAGGAAATTCAAGTTCAAATTTTTTTCTTTTTACGTACATAAAGATGAAACGTAACTAGTATAGTATAGATAATAAGGATCAGAAAGGACCATGTCCTCATAAATGATCCTGAACCACAAAAACCCTAAATTCTACCAATATCAGAAAAATAGGCATCGATACCAAATGAATAACATGTAATACTAATAGACACAAAAACAGGGCAGTTTATTGTGCTAGTGACTGTGAAATCATTAATGGAAAAGAATAGATGAACCTTAAAATAAAGATAAATGAGCACATTAAGTATTAGAAAAATTACGTACGAGCTTTAAATTTAACACTCTTTTGGAAAGGATGGAGTGGTACATTTTACAGATGGGCGGTCCCATGCCTGAAATTAATAATCTCTCCTCTTTAATTCTGTAATCTTGTTTAGAGATTAATTACTTGGACCAATGACTAACATTGGTGCCTTTGGAGTTGGGACTGTAGCCAGGAAATCGATAGTAGGGGCGAGTAGAATGGTCAGTGGCTATCAAATTGAAAGGGGTGGGCAGAACTGCTCAAGGTTGTCATCTTCCCTGCAAACACCTGTTTTCTCAGGTGTTTATGTCATTTCCGTATGTTTTTTGTTGCACCAAATGGGTGGGCGGGTATGAGTATTAATGGTTGCTCCAACTGTAACTCTCACGGCTTGGAGGATGCTTTTTTTCTGTTTCAGAGTTTAGATAATTAGTCCACATCACGGTGAATGAGGCATACATTTAGTCATCTATTTAGAAGATACCAGTACCTTGATATGTTTTGTTCTAGGCTTATTTTCCCTACTTCAGTCTTAATATAAATTACAGTTACAGTAGTTGACTATATTTGACCATGATGGAAATTGCTTTCTAGTTCAGTGTGTTCCTGTTGCAATGTCTTCCTGTTGCAAGTAATGTATAAAACGTTCAACTGGGGGATCTTTCAGGAAAGGTTTTGATACATTTAAAGCTAATTTAATGGAATTATAAAAAAGATGATAATAATACCACAACTCCGCTTTTAGTGTGTACACTACTGATTCACCCCCCCCCCCACTGCATTGTGTTATTAATTCACTACAAAAGTCGAAGAGTATTGAAACAATTTATCAAACCTAGAAGGGTTGAAGTAATTTATCTACAGAAACATGTCGCCCGTAGGTACTCAGTAAAGCATCTGACTCATTCACTATCCAGCGGAGTAACGTCACTGCCATTTACTCTTTGCGCACATACGTTGCACGTTACCACGGCATGACCGTGATTGATCGGTTGCAACAGCTGTCAGACGTAGCTTTGAGCTCAAAGTCTATACCAAAATGTCAACAACCAAAAAGATACAGTATACAAAAAGGTACAATATTCATCGCCATAGATGTCTGTAGAATGTGGATCATCAGCGCAGGAAGCCTCTTGGGCTCACTATACAATGCTGTCCCTGCGGTGGACAAACACCGTCTTTTAAAGAGCCGGCGGTAGTTTTTCGAGGAAAGTTATTGCAAAACCAACCCAAACAGTGAAACCCCATTCAATAAGAACCGGTGGAATTTAAACAGTGATACTCCGTTTTACTAAAAAAGCTGTGAAAATTTCCACCGCAAGACGGCCGTGCTGAACAATTCCCACGAACAGGGGGTCGAATTTGGGGATCTTTGGACGCTTCGGCGGACCCCGCACCTACCGGCTTCGCATCGCTCTCGCAAGTCAGTAGAGAGAGGATCGTTACTGCGGTTCTGTTACTTTATGGAATTATATTTATTTCTGGATGGGGGGGGGCAGTAACTGTATGTAGCAAAATGGGGAAAATGCCATTGTACACACACACTCAGGCACATGGCATCCATCTTCACCCTTGCTAAAACCCATAAATCAAAATGTAAATTTTACGTAGATTCCTTACTCGGGTAGTTTTGTACAGGGGGTACTAATTACACTGTAGAAGCTTCAATGGTTCGTACTTGTGTGTTGGGGGTTCCCTTCGATACGGCACCGCTCAATGCAGGTTCTGTTCAGCTTGTCGTGCACTTTTTGTCCGTCGAGACAAAGAAGCGCAGTTTCATTTCAGAGGTTGCGGCGTTTTGTCCTGCGGACGTTAAGCGGTCACGTTTTAATTTGCCAATTGCGCAGTTACCATTTGGATTCGGTTTTGCTTTGTGGGGAGTCTGATAGAGCGATAGTTAGTTCAAGCGTGGTAGTAAAAGTAAATCGTTGACGTTTTTTCCCCTTAATGTCTCTGGTTGTCACTAGTGCAAGAGCAGATACAGTACAATGTGCCGTAGGTACCACAGGCCATATAGCAAGAGTCATAATGCAATAAAAGTGGTCTGTACTTGGTGAATCCCAAAGGAACTGTCTCAGTGTGAAACTTTTCCTACATTCTCTGGGTTTCTCAGTGTTTATCATCAGAGTAAGATTTCTGTTAACAATTGAGCCCACCATTGTCTCGGTTACTCCTCATGCCCCGTCGTAACCCCGCCTATCATATTTGTTCTTTCAAAGGAGCGTCATTCCCAAGTTGAGATGATCAGACATCCCATTTGCCAGGGACATAGCCCTGGCTTTCGTGTACCATTCCCGGATCACAAGTCGGTCCCTGGAACCGACTCTGAATTGTCTTCACATGCAAAATGTTTGACCCCGTTTGGCCTTCCTCGTATAAACGATCGCAGATAAAAGGCAATCCATGATAACTGACCACTGAATAATACCATGGCCTGTAACTGAGCGTGTTTCTGCTCTGAAATATTACCAGGGTATTTTAGCGTCTGGATAATGTAACGAGGCACGAGGCCTGAACGTCACACCGTTGGTGGTTTCGTCAACGATTACCCATCATGTCCCCCTGGTCACATTTAGTGAAAGTAGCCCCATAATGAAAGCCGTTCTGTTTTTATTTTCATTACACTTTTAGGTGGAGGGCAGCGGAAATGGGATTAAGACCGTCATTTCTAACATGGCAGATATCGGCAAGGCTTTGAGCAGACCTCCGACATGTAAGTTGATCCGTTCTTGTGAAACAAATGTCCCTGGTAGACTTCCTGGTAGATTCTGGTTTTATGAATCCGTTTGTACAAATCAGTCTTGACAGAATCCCGGCATTCCTGGTATGACTTCAAGGCTCCGTATGAATTAACTGCCACCAGTTAATAATTCCGTCTAACTCTGTAAGCGATACGATGACAGACCAAAGTTGGCGCTTGGTCCAGTCATCTGCAAAATGGTTGGACCACAGTACAAGGTAACGAGGAGAGATGGTACGTCCGTAAATCACTGCGAAGTTGGGCAGACAATTTTCTGGTGGTAGAGCTCTATGTTTGAAACTGGTGTACGTTTATGTAGTCTGTTGGACAACCTGTGAAACGCTGATGTTGGAAGAATTTGCAAGCGGAGTGAAAGAGAGCCGCCATCTTACTTGGCTTCATCTGTAGCCGATGGCCCGTCTGTCTTGCCATGGGGCATCCACAAGATGGGGGTTTCATTGCTGTGTTGCAGCTCTAGCACCACCGTACAGCTTATCAAGAGTGGGTTTTATAGTGGCATTCTAGATTGTATCAAGGAGGAATTGAAAAAAAGTAATTCGGCATCATTTCACGTGTGATGCTAACGCAACAGTTTACCCCAACAAAAGGGTTTCATCTTCCAATTTATATCAGTTCCTCTGTTCTTTTGATCATCTCCCTCTGTCAAAAACATTCCAATTTGGTTTAATGCTTCTATTTGTGGCACTGATGGAATTTGTTCAAGTTCACTTCTTGATAACAGCGAAGTAACTTGATAAGCATGACACACAGTCCAGAGTTCCAGACGCTGTACGTCGTCGACGCGTGGCTTTGCATCTGCCTCGAGCATCGGTGCACTTCTAAGCCACGTTATTCCTCATACCGCAGTACTTATACAGGTCATATACAATATGGAATCGATGCAGTTGTCGAGTCTGCTAGTAATAATTGCTACAATGCAGACTTGGGTAGTACCCGCAAAACCTCAAGGAATAATTTGCAAGAATTAATTTCCAGTACCATATGTGGTGTGACGAGGATGGCTAGAAGGAGCACTGTTGTTATGATTGTGTGTAACACATCTAAAAATAATGTGCTCGTCTGAATGTGTTTGTACCGCGACGTTATTGGCTTTTTGTTTAGTTACAAACGTGACGATTTTCAAGTCATGAATGAAAGCTCTGAGAAGACGATATACCAAATTGTAAGAGGAGAAGAAATTAATGCCATCCAGAGGTTTTGTTTTAGCTTTGCAGAGGAGCTCTCATTTGTTAATGGAGTGATGGTGTTTAATAATATTGTATTTGGAAGCAAATATGGAACCTTAGTTCTTCAAGCTTACCTGTGTGTGACTAAACCAAAAGAGCACAGAATTGCTATTGTTGCAGCAATCATAAAAGAGTTGTAAAGTAAGTACATATGGTAGCTCTAGAAAGGTATTGGTAAGGTGTTCTTGCACGTACACCATGCACAACAACTATGCACACATACACACACAAGTAGTACGAGGTGTGTAAAGCATGTGATCTATGTTTCACGGGACAGGTCAAGGGTCAGTTTCTGTGAGTGTCACGCACTTTGTTCTCCTTGCACAGATCCCTTGAAGTTCTTTGGGTGTGAACTCGGAGCCCAGACACAGTTTGACATCAAGAACGACCGCTACATCATCAACGGCTCGCACGACAGCCCCAAGCTCCAAGATATCCTTGACGGATTCATCAAGAAGTTTGTTCTCTGTCCGGGGTGTGAGAACCCGGAAACGCTCCTTGTAAGTTCCGTCGACACACCTTGGTGTTGTGTTTATCCTCGCTCGTAACGTACGTTCTACGAATGCGACCGACCAGGTGGATCGATGCGGGCCGGAGCGTGTGCAGCAAGAAAGGAAGCTAATGCAATCGGGCCTTTCACTTCACCTTTGACCATCCTTGAGATGGTTCATTTATGTTAAAGTAAAACTCCATCATGTTAAGATAAACTCAATTGGCATTTATTTAGTTGGGTGTATTGACTTTCCCTGTACTTTTCTTTTCTGTTGGTCAAAATATTTCTGTATGCTTTCTCCAGACAAATGATAGTCCTTGAAAGTGAAACAGAAGTGTGCCCTTAAAGAATGGTTCAAATGCATGTCACATTGAAGTCAATCCAATCAGTGGTATTTCATACAGGTTCACAGTATGGTCATTCTGTCACCCTACAGATCAGAGATAATGTTCCTCCGGATGTGGGAAGCTTTATTCCTTTCTCTGAAACTGTGTAGGTCTCAAAAATCCTTGCTCTGATCTGCGGCTTGTTGAGTGTTACTGTCTTTTCAAGCTTTCATATCAGTGCTATAGTGACTTTGGTCTCTCGTGACATTAATGTACTCCATGGTTCTAATGTTGTACTTGTTGATAGACCAACACATATCATTTTAAAAGGTAGTAGGAGTTTGGCAGGCTCTGTAGGCTAGTCCATGAAGGAACATTTATGGATTAGAATTGATAAGACCACAGACGGATACTAGGGAAGCACGTCTAAATGCATTTCAACTTGCTATCCATTTCGCAGAAAGTTAAAAAGGGCACAATCGGTCAGCGGTGCATTGCTTGTGGCTACCAGGGATTCATCGGTATGACCCACCGGGTCACTCAGTTTATTGTGAGGAACCCGCCGGACATGGACCCCAAGGCAACTGGCGAAAGTAAGACCAAGCGAAAAGATCGCAAGGAGGGCAAGAATGCCCAGCACATCGAGAACACGTCGGACGACTTCAACAACACCGTGGTGAGTGTGAACCTCGTAATAGTTGTGGCGGTGTCGTAGTTCCTTGTAGGCAACCGACGATGACTTCAGTCTACACTTTCATTTATATTATACCAGTTTTAATATCAAAACCCGCTTTCGGTTTGTTCGTTTATTTTATTTCTAGTGCATGTCTGGTCGAACCTTCTTCGTCACCATGCGCTGTCTAAGAAGCTGTGATTATTATCCGATAATACATAATGATGGAATTTTAGGTCAACAGTCATTTAGGGGTCAACTGTTGGTCATCTGAAATGCCACAGAAATACATTGATATTGACTAAAAGTTGCTAATGGTCATTGAGTAGTGCTTTCCTATGGGTCATTTTTTTATAAACTGAATTTTGAAAAAACTGAATACTCTATAACTTTTTAGTCTTTGATGGCTTTTGACGAAACTTGAATTGAATGATACTCGGATGATGGACCATGAGGTGGTATTGAGATAATTTAGGTCATTTAGATGTCTCATGAGGTCCTATTATTTTGGTAACTAACATGCATATTAAAAAGTGGGCAAGGATTTAGGTAAAATTCTTACATGCGTGCCTTGGCCGTACAATAAATTTGCTTGCTTTGTTATTCTTGAAGTGGAGGAACCAAGGAAACCCCCAAAGGTCTAAAGCCTGTGGTTACTAAGAGGTCACTAAGGCTACATACAGTGCAATCTACCTTTCTGTCATGAAATTTGGAAGAAATAATCCTGAACAGTCAGTGGACTGCTGCTGTATGGGATCTTGGAGGAATTTTAGGTCAAACATCATTTATGGGTTACTTGAGGTCATCTGAAAATGTTTCCTCTCCCACTGAAATTAATTGATATTGCCTACACCTGCTGTTAATTATCTTTAGTGGTGGTTGTTTCGGGTGTTCAGGAAGTTTAAGTCATCTAGTTTCTCTTTCAGACCATCGTTGTTGTAGTGTTTAACGAATTTGATAAAACTTTCACCTAATGATCATTTGGGTGATAATAAACGTTATTAATTAACAAGAGGCTGTTGTCATTTGAAGTCAAACGGAGTCAATGGTTGAAAAGTTGTAATCAAAGAAAAACAATTCTGCTTTTTGTGTATATTCTCCATATTTAGTAGAAGATTGTTAGTGACTTAAAGTATAGTTTAAAGGTCATTTGACACAGAATGTAAACCAGATGTTTATCTATAGTTTGTAAAAAGTTAATGTCCATAATGGGTGACTGACAGGGTCAAATGGCGACTTGAAATTGGCCAGGTTTGGGATTTTCCACTGTGGGGGCCCATTTTTGTACCCCCACCATTTCTTTATTAAAGATGTGAATGATCTCTGTGCCAGATATGTCAAACTATATTTATAATACTAATTTTTGCACTAGGCTGGCCTGAACGCTGAATAAATCAAAAGCGGTCATAAATAAATCACATCATAGAGTCTACATATATTCAATACTAAAAGAGTTTTTTGAGGCCAGATTTTTAAAATTTGGGTTACAAATATTCCACTTTGAAGGGAGGCATCACACAGGGATATAACTTTAGACATACCTTAATGTGAACATCCAAGTAAGAAAGAAGACGCCACAGGCTCTTGCAAACATGGTGCCCTGTTCTTGCCATCTTGAAGGAGGATGACGATGACGTTGATTGGTCAGTGGATGTTTCGGAGGATGCGGTAGCTGAAAGGATGAAGGAGCTCTCCACCGGCGCCAAGAGCCTCACTCTCACCAACGAGATGGAGCAAACACAGACCCAACGGCTCCAGAGATTCTTTGACTACGTTACGGTATGACTATTTCGTGGACCATTCAATTTCATGTAATGGTCTGATCTGTTTTTGAGCCCAAGGCTAACATATCAAAGAACTTGAGACCAATTGACCACCCAATGAAAGTGTAATCATCTGATATGTTATGCGGGCTAAAAGATCAAAGAATTTGAGACATAACAAATTGACCACCCAATGAAAGTATTATAATCTGATATGTTATGAGACAGTTTTAACATATCAAAAACCTTGAGACATAAGCCAATTGACCTTGCAATGATGGTTGTAATCATTACTCATACTTGGCACATCTTGTCTCTCATGTTTGTCTTAAACTCCCAAAATTTTAAATTCTATTTTTTTCGTTTATGGTTTACAAGTTAATTTAAACGCAGGTTTGCTTTGTCTACAGCAAGATTGCCTGTAAGAAGGAAATGCAAAGAACATCATATTGTTCCTTTCTAGTGATTTTGTAATTGCAATGTTGTTAGAGGGAAGATATATGAGTGGTGTTTGTGTTTAGTTATAAACTGATTGTGTGATGGGTAAGTTTGTTCACTAATATACAAGGTACTGACCTGCATGATATTAACAACTTAAGTAATGTGTAACTTTGTCCATTATGATACTGACCAATGTCCAAAATTTCAAACAGTATTTCATTAATGATGCCAGTCTTATCTGGTCATGTTTGGAGCACTTAACATTTTTACTGGGATCAACAATTTCATCACCTACCTCATCACCTACCATCACCAAACACCTACCTCTATCCCTTGTTTTGTGTTCGGCAGAGATCTGTCTCGACCCTCAAAGTGTCGATAGCTTTATTTTGCCAGTGGGCTACGGGTCGGTCCACTTCATCGGAGAAAACCCGAGAAATTGACCGTCAGTTCAAAATCAATCTGGCGCTTCCTCTCTCGGTTTCAGAAACTCAAAGCGGACGACCAGCTGAAGGGCAACGACAAGCAGACATTTTGGGAGGCGGAACGTCTCGACATCAAGGACAAAGGCCCGCTGGTCCTGGTGGAGGTGCTCCTGGACGAGAACATCACCAAACAACTGAAACAGTACCGCAACCACTTCCTGCGAGTGAGTTCCCCCCCTCCTAGTCAAGTCACTCGTGGGATGCACAGATACAAAAGTCTTCCTCTGTGCACGTCTTCGTGACACGTTTTCGTCGAGGTAGAAACCCGGGGAGAGCGCTGCGTCCTTTTTCGCAGGAACGGTATCTCGCCGTCTAGCGATGGATCAGCCCTGCTCGCTATGGACCTTCTTCGCTATCGACCCTGTTCGCATTCGATCGGGAGATGGTGTCTCGCCTAGTGGGCCTCATTTTGCACTATTTCAGATAATGCAAAACCTTCAGATCTGTGTGCATCTCGACTGGCTTTTTTCTGTTTTGTTAAACACAACTTTACAATTCAGGGCTTATGAAAAGTATGAAAATAGCAATGTTTGTAAACTGCTTCCACATAATTGTTGCTATTACTCTCTGTCACCCTCTGGAGATGCTTCCGCTGGATATGGGAAGTGTTCGAACTTTCTCTGAAATTTAGGTCTAAAAATATCATTTTTGAGTTCTTTAAAGAGCATGAACCTTGCTCTGATCTGCGGCTTGTTGAGTGTTGCTGTCTCTCCAAGCTTTCATATCAGTGCTATAGTGACTTTGGTCTCTCATCGCATTAATGTACTCCATGGATCTAATGTTGTACTTATTGATGAACCAACACATTCATTATCAATCATTGTAGATTGGGTGATTTTAGATAGTTTGGGGTGATTCTAGATAGTTCAGGGTGATTCATATATTTCAGCTGAGCATTACATAAATTTCGAAATGTTCAGCAAATCATCAGCATAGTTGTTTTCCACAACTTGTGAAACATGCATGATAATGAATCTTAGTAATGTTAAGTGAGCCGGGGGGGGG